>JARWLF010001063.1:0-14686 GCA_029853055.1 Scenedesmus sp. KT-U | reverse complement strand
AGCAAGCATGCAATGCTAGATTACAGCTGGAGAACAGCACCTCCACCCGAGAGCTACCACCTAAGGACTGCTGCTGCTGCTGCTGACTGCATCCAACAACAGCAGCAGCAGCAGCAGGGTTCTAGATCTCTGCAGCATACGTCGCAGGTCAATCATAGACACTGGAAGTATACTTATGCAGCAGGAGCAACATCTACTTGTGGTGCGCAGCTCAATGAAGTGACAGCAGCAATAGAAACAGCAGCCCCTATCATTGGCAGAGCGCCGGATCATCCACTCATTTGCAGCAAGCCGGAGATGAAGGCATATGATTTAGCAACAAGTGCGGTTGCTGGATATAATCATGATAAGGCTATCAGAGCATCAGCAGGTGGCTCAAGTGGGGCGAAAGTTGGCAAGTTGAACTGCCAGCGCGGAGCCAGCATAAGTGACAATTGGTGTATGTGGGGGCATCATGCAGCAGCAGTGTTGGGAGACCTGGTGGATGTGTGATCTACAACAGTAGTTCATTGGCAGCTTATCTTGGACTATCCATTTCACTGCTGTTCAACTTGTGGCGCCATAAGTGCCGTTGTAACTTGCCCATGAGATTGCATTCAAGATCAGTATCTGGGCTATCCTGCGCCAAGGAGGTTAGCAGTCTTTGGAGGTCTTGCAGTTACTACAACTACTGTAGTCAGTGATCCTTACTGGTAATAAAGGCGCCTTTTGGCCAAAGGCAATCATACAACCAGAACTCCTTCAGTATATCTTGATCAAGTCAGGCTCAAAGTTCACACAAGGCACAAACCATCATCATGCTTCATGAACCGACGAAAAGACTTCTTTGAACACAGCCAAGACTGTGCCGAGCAGGGTAACTGGCAGCAAATGCTCCACGCACAAAGGACATACTATAGTATAGTATGTACCGTACACAATCATGTGCACACTAGTATTCACAGGTCGCTGCAGATTCCAATAGTATTCCACTGGCAGCCATCCACATCACAGCAGGACGATAAGGCATGGCTGTGACAAGACATAAGCAATGCAGAGTTTGTTCTGCACGACAGAACCTCAAGGTTCTAGTTGTTCATCATGAACATGCATGATGCCAGGAGGCCAATAATGCCATTGGTGGACTTGTTTACCACTCATACACAAACACAACCAACTCATGCATGTCAATGACAACTGTTCAGTTCATAGTGTGATTCTGCCTCAACTGCGGTAAAACCACTTCACTCGCACTGCAGAAGTCTATTTTTCAACGTGCCAATACACTATACACCAAGAGTTTTGACTGAGTATGGTTCCAAGGTGCTGCATTCCGAGGACAACTCTGCACTCATTGCATAGTAGCCTAATGCATACCTTCCCTCAGTAAGCATGCAATAGCTGCACATTCACACATACAACACAGACTGTCTCACTCAAGCTTCCAATCAAATACAGTGAACTGTATCATCTCTGCTCAATCAACAGCTGTAGCCGTGTAGATTTTTCCCCAAGTGCTCAACAGCAAGACGAGCCATGCTGCAATGCATTTGATCTTCTTGTGCGTGCATGCTCTCAACACTCCTAGTAGCATGTTTGAGACATCTGGAAACCCCACAGACCTCTCTGCAATTTATCAGGTAGACATGAGTGATAGGCTAGGCTAGTACACCACGACTCTCAACCTGCTGCAGCAGTACTCACTGAAAAAGAATGCAAAACCCTATCCAGGCATGCCAAGCCTGCAGTGCAGTTTCTTCTCTACACTGACAGATACCATAACTTTGCCGAAGAACATATCAAGGTAGTATCTAGTACACTGGAGATTGTTCTACGCTACCGGCACACTTGCATGGGAAGATATCCCACTGGATGGTTGAACCATTGTGTTGCAGCATGAAGTGCAATGCACATAGGGTGGCAAGTAAAGATCTGAGTGGTAAAGCAAATGACTCATAGAGATGATGAAACAAGTCACTCTCTACTAGCTAGTAGCTCTCATACCTGATCTAGGTAGATCTGCACTTGTTAGTGCTTTATAAACCAAGTGGAAGTCCAAGTAGACTGTGCTACTACTGCCTGCATTGCCACCACAACCTCACCCCCAAGGAAAGCAAAGGAAAGCACTGTCGCTACAGTTCTAAATGTGCGTATTGAATACTGCTAAAATTGCATCTTTGCCGAACTGCAGCTTATGCAGAAGCCACTGAAATAGAAATAAAGCTCTGTGACCTTTGCAAAAACCTTCCGCAGAATGCCTTCCTTTGGACACCCCCAGGAACCTCAAACAGCACACCGCACTGACGACCCACCCCCTCTCAAACAAGGCACTCTTCGCAGAAAGACATACTTGGCATCAACATGATGCCACATCATATCATATGGCAGGATGGCAATTGTACTCCTCAAGAAAACAACCCGTCATACGTAAGGCATAAAGCAATTGCTGCACTAAAGCAGTGCCATGACAGGCACGCATGTGACAAGTCCCTGGAAAACAACAAGGATTTGAGCAACTTCCAACTCAAGTATTGTAGAAAAAGGAAACGTATAGAATTCTCAACCGGGCATAAAGCCCAGAAAAAAAGGCATGCATCAAACCGGTACCGCTAGCAAGCTAAAGTGCTTATGTCGCTACACTATAAACTGGTGACCCATATCAGATTTCAGAAGTGTGAATATTCTGAGTTGGTATATATCATAGAATATATAATGTATTCATGTGATAGCGAACAACTAATACTCATAGTATGTGTTAAAGGCCAGTCCGTGGCAGCTTGAAGGTCCCTTGCTGTCCAGCGCATAGGTGAAGTCTATGGCACCCAGCAGAATGAGCTTGTCAGTCTTGAGGTCCACATAGAACAGGGAAACCTTCTGATCGGCATTGTAGCGCAGAACAGTACCTACAGCAACAACACAATATGCATGTGAATAAGATGTGGCATACTGATTGTGACAACATATGGTTTGACAACTACATAGTAAGTCAAAAGAAATACAATGACCAATACATCGAGCACTCTTTTACAGAACAGCAACTACGGACGATGATTTTGCCAACCTGGGATATCCAAGAAGTATGTGGACACTGCCAATATGCCAGTCTCTTCATCGTACTTCACAACATGACCTCCGGCGCCCTTGGGCATCTGGTAACTGCAGAGATTGAACACAGCAATGCAACAGACGTGATTCATCAGTGATATACCACGCATGCTCTAGCAGACGACACATGTTTGCAAGTTGCTGGTGTTAGTAGAAGCTGAGCTGCAGGTTATAATGATCTTCATGACTCAGGCACATGTACAGCAAACCCTTGGTGTGGCAACCATCAAACAATGCGAGGCACTTGATGTGTTGATCACATATAATCAAATTCACAGAGAGGCGATGAGTGTGCTGTCTCAACTTACATGTCCAGGTCTGTTGGGTTGTAAGGGTCACTAATGTCAACAAGACGGACCTACAGCAGCAACAGCAACAGAAGCAGCAGGCATTGGACAATCATATAACATATACAACATCACCTTGTGTTCATTGATGTTTGGATCGGTTGTTGCTTGCTGTGCCACTTGCGACGAGAAGATTATCCACTGCTGGTGCAGATACACCGCTCATGCAGTTGTGACATGTTGCAACCGGTATAATTAAAGCATGCGTACCTGGTCCAAGCCGTAGCTGACAACTGCCATACGTGTTCCATTCTTGAAGGGGTTGCCCTGGATACAAGTGCCTGGCAGTGCCTTACACAGGTTACCAGGAGTTTTTACAAAGCAGTAAACCCTACGTGGAGGAGTCAACTTCAGGGCATCAACCAACCACCTGCAAAACAACACAACAGGCAGCAGCAGCAGCAGTGTCAACAGAAATTCATCCAACAGGGCACTGGCTTTCAAAGCGACTGACACATGCAGACAGTACAAGGCATAAGAAATGCTACCAATAAAGTTGATACTTACAGTCCGCCCAGACCGTCGCTGACTGTGAAGAGTGCCTGGTTGCTGCCCTTGTTAGGCATACGGCGGCAGTCCATCATGCCGTTGCCCCGGCTGCGACCCACATCAAACGTCTTCAGCAGCTTGCCGGTGCTGTACTGCCAAACACGAATAGTGGTCTGAACACTGCAAGGTAGCAGACAGTAGTACAACACCAAAGACAGAGATATTTCGGTTTGAAATCCAGCAGACGTTTTGAAAGAGTGTTTTGAGCAAAGATGTACTATGTATGTTAGTCCTGAGAATACAACCAAAATCATTGAATGGCATATAACCCAAACCCTAGGGTTCAACTCACATTGGCACAGGGTTAGGGTTTTCTGGTGTGATCAGAGTAGAGACCACGTCAATGAAGTCGCTCGTCACAACTCTGTCATTATCCTCGTCAATATCAATGCCGTGGGGGTTTGCGCTCTTCTTCTGCCAAGCTGAGACCTTCTGGTCGGCGATGTTGTGCTCAATGACGGTCTTCATGTCGGGCTTGATCTCAAACCAGCCACCACCATAAGAACCTGTAGATTGGCGATACATTGTGTAAGTGGTGAACTTCGCCACGGTGATCGTCAACTTGTGAGGCTATACAAGTGTGGGCAAAAGTTTTGACATCCAAATGTGCATGGCAATGTCTGACAATGCACGCTATGAATCTGGTTGCAACATCAGTACCTGATCTTCCACACATGTTAGTAACAGCGAATCCTCCATCTCTGGTCGATCTGAACTCATCAGTACAGGCACCACCAGAGGTGTGGACGCCATGAGAATACCTGAGGAATAGTAAAAGTAGCAGTCAGCAAAGAGCAAGACTTAGCGATCTTGCGGCTGGTAAGCAGCCCAGTGTGTGTACAGTTTGACATCCACAGTGTGTGAAAGCTCAAAGCAGAACAATCCTGGTGTGCATTATCGCAGTGTTGGCAACGTACAACTCATGCAAGGCTGGGCTCCGGGAAGAAGAGATGTGCTGTGTTAAGGCTTACTTTGGTGCCGCTGGGTTGGAGATGTCGAACAGCAGGGCATCAGGGATTGGGCTGCCGTCCTTCTCCTTGGCCAAGAAGGCGGTTAGACCACCAGCACCAAACCACTACAGAGATAACAAATCATACCATGTTAGTAACACTCTCTGGTAGCCCGGCAAGTTAAAACAACTTGTCAAACAAGGTCCTTGGAAACACTGATGTGAGGCAGTTATGGTTCGCGCTCAGCTTCAAGCAGACTGTGCCACATATACTGGTTTGCAGAGTTACTAACCTTTCCTGCCTTGTCCACACCGCAGTGGTGAGCTTCGGTGTAGGAATACGGGGAGTCAGCCACATGAATGATCTGACCAAACTTTGGTGATCCAGGTGTGGCATCAATGGTGGCAACGTAGTCATTGGTGTTGGTGGAGTTACTCTCAGGGGCAAGACCACACCTGCGATTGCGACAGCGATTGGTTAAGCAGAATAGTTCTCCAGTGCGTCAGCAAAGTATCAGGTTGCTAACCAGTATGAAAGAGACAAGTTGCTTCATGAGAATGAAGGTGACAGGCTGCCGAGATTGCTGGAAGAGTGATACTTTGCTTACCAGGCATACAGGTACAGAGGCTTGGCGGGCTTGTTAGGTCCAGGAGCTGGCTTTGGAGGGCAGGGACGACGTTTTCTGCAGATCCTGCCAAAGGTCTGCACTGTGGCGATGCCATCATCTGCACATATAAAGCACTTTCACTTGATAACAAGACAACACTGAGTTGACTGCTGCAGATATGTGTTTGTCACCAGCACATGCTTGAGAATGTAAGGCGTATCGGATGTTTGTTGAGCGGATCAGGCACTCGCTGACAGGTGTCGTCCCTGCCGATTAAGCTGTAATGCAGCTCTGCTGAAAGGCATGCTGCAGCTGCGAAAGTCAAAAGTCCCAGCAACACAAAGGCAGGCGCTGTTCTCTCTACTAGCACCGAAGTTTGAGTTTTGTCAAATACGTGCTACAATGCAAACAAGAAAGCCTTTGCAGCGCGTGAACAACTTCGAGCAGCCACAGCGCAGGCCAACGAAGGCACCGCCCGCCAACTCGACCGCAACGTGCATTTGAAGGCACACGCCTGTTCGTGCTATTCACTCACCTGGATAGCTTGTTGCTGAGACATAAGGGACTCCTGCCTGCACCTCTGCAGGCTCTGGCAAACGCAGAGAGTCCACTAGAGCTTCATCTGCCACCTCCAGCTTCTTGCTGACTGCAGCAGCACCGGCTACTAGCAAGAGAAGCGTAAACACCTTCATATTACAAACGTTGATGTGCCAATCAGAGGAACCTGCGACATAAGCAACAGATGTGTCAGATGGCGCTGACCAAGTCTTTGCGCTGATCCCAAGCTGAGCCGTTACGCAGCCTTATCTGTGAATAACGTTTCAATTGTACGTTTGTATGTATGAAACACTAGTAGCAAGGCAAGCTATTGACTCAATGCGCCGTCTGGTTACCTATTACCTATGGCAGCTATAGCAGAGTGCGCTGGAGTATGCCACTATAGCTAGTTCATATGAAGCAGTCTGCAGGCAGCGCAGCCCCTTGTTTAGTCGTAGTGAGGCGGAGGCGGCAGCTGCGTGAAATAACGGATCTGATATCATGCACGTAGAAGTAACACAGCAGCCTAGCGCAACTACAGTCGATGAAGCTTTTCTCTAGAGATTAGCGAAGCATTGGGACCCAGAGTTTCTACTCTTTGTGGCTGTTTTCGGCTGTGTACTTTTCGTAAACACTGCTGTTCAGGTGCATTTCACAGTGATTATCAGCGATTACCACAGCTGACACCAATGACCATCCCATGCGCCAGCTGTTGACCAGATTATAAGGCACCTTAGGTCGAACAGCATTGTACCGTAACCTTCTGAAATGCTACTGCTGCAAATACTGTGTACGAGTACGCATCTTGCACGGTGTCGAGCTGCTTGCTCTGATCATAGTGGGCCACTGTCGCTAGCGCTGCAGCCCGTGTACTGTGCTTCACAGCTTGTAGGGCCGAGATAGTCCTGTTGTGTTGGAAAAACTTCAAAGCAGCAGTAGGGGACAGTACTGTTGCTGTGTTAGTGATACACTGCCATCAACTCCTGCTGCCTCAATCGCTGATACTGGGCCAGCAAAATACCGTACTGCCAGCAATGGTTTGTTGATGAATAATGATCTGGGGTGTCACACGAATGTTGTGGAGAAGTTGCACGAACCCATAATTGTATCTGTGACCCGGCTGCAATGCTGATGCTGCCTGACCAGGCACCCTCACAACCCCAAAACCAGTTGCAGGACTCAGTTAGGGGCGTAGAATAGCTGCTAGTAACATGAATGATAATCTTGTTGCACTTTGAAGCGATGGTTCATGCTGATCGCCAGGGGCAGAGCTGCATTACACGAATTCGCTAAATCGCCGCTGAGACTCTGCACAAATGCTCTGGACACTCAAAAACTGTTTCGTTCACCAAATTGCACGAACCATTCGTGGCAGTACGGTATACCAGGTACACGATCAATGAGGCAAGCTATCTGCTGTAGCAGGTCGCATCATTCTTTGAACCTGCTTTCTAGAGTCCTGCATGTGTGCAACTGCCCACACCTTGTGCACGGGCTGCTGTCTTTACTGCATTCGCTGTCTCTTACTGGGCACCACTGATTCTGCATCTTCTTGCAATGCTGGAAGTGTACACATGTACTGTGCAGCTGACGCTTGCTGTCGGCTGACATTCCCACCGTTGACTGAAATGGAGGGTAGTTGTTGCTTCATGCGTGACATCATGTGTTGGGTTACACCAATGACCTGCACCACAGCATAAGAGCAGCGGGTGTTGGTTTTTGCAGTAACATACATCCAACACCAACAATAAGTCCAGGAACAGGCATGTCTCTAGCAGCATGCGCATGCCACCAGCAGCTCTACTGTAGCAAAAGAACCCCTCGATTCTGTCCAGGCCTGCCTGCTATCCCACCTTATGGCAGTTTGCATGTTTCATACTACACACCTGCCCCCTATCAACACTATCCAGAATGGCATCCTTGCAAGCAGACTGACAGCACTGCCCACCTGTGCTGTGAAAGCCTGTGCCACCAAGCTGCTGTCCTGCCACAACTGGGCATAAGCTGCACTGTGGAACACTTCCAGTTGTGTGTCTGATGCAGAAGCAAACTTCACACATGCCTCCCACAGGTCTGGCAGCCTGCACAGCAAAGACACAAGAAGGCAGTTCAGACCACATCTGCACATCTTACCTTAAAAGTGATCACCTGACTCATTGTGAAGCAGCATGTTTGCCATGCAGTCCAGGTCCCGTATTGGCGATGAACAGGCTGAAAAAGCGTTGTACAAGCTGCGTGTAAGCCTTTTGGATGGCATTGCTTGTATGTAACAGAATACAATGGTTGTTTCAGTTTGCAGGACAGCACAAACTGCATACCTGTGGGTGTTTGCCAAGTCAGCAACCAGACTGACGTTCTCACTGGTCAAGCAGCCAAGCAGCACAAGCACACACTCAGCAGCAAGGCCAGGCAGCATGAACCTGTCTGCAGCAGTAAACAGCTCCAGCACGAGCTCCTGTGGGATGCCAGCAGGCAGACCACCATACAGGTACAGCAGCAGCGCCTCCAGAACAGCAGAGCTGATATCTGGCAGGTTTATGACCCCTGTTGAGGCTTCAGACATATTGGCTGAGCTCAGCATGGCTTCTAGGACCGGAGACTGCGATGCAATGATAAACCTGTGTGCCTGAAACTGCTGACCCTCTGAGGATGTTATGGTCACATCACTGAACGGCATGCTACGGCTGAACCTGCTGCAGCTATTACTGCCAGCTGTGGTATTGCTGTTGCTGCTGCATCTGCTGCTGTTGCAAGCTGTTCTCTGCAGGACACTCCGCAACTCTGAATTGACAACTAGTCTGCTTGTTTGAGCACGTTCCCTAGCTGCCTCATGTCCTGCTAGCTGTTCTGCTCGGACATACTTCCTCTGCAGTATGAGTCCTGGTGCAGCTGCCGGCCATCCCTCATGCCATCCCCCCATTAGAAATACCTTGCCGTCTCCAGCTACAGCAGCAGCATGACAAGCTCTTGCCGGCTGGCATGCTGCAGGCAACTGCAACTGGTACCACTTGCCACTCGGGATGTGCAGGAACGCCAGGTCAGCCAGCAATGGCATCTCTGCACCACGAGTGCCACCTGATACGACCAGCAGCTCATCTACAAGGGTGATGCAGCTTTGTGTTCTACTCGTGGGTGCTGTTCCTGTCGTTGACAGCTTGTTCCACTTCCGCGTGGCAAGCGACAGGGAGTACACTGCCAGTCCTGATTGGATAGTGTTGGATGTTGCATGCCCTGCATGTTGTTGTTGCTGCCGGTCAGTGTGGACATCCGCTGTGGTGGGGTTGGTACTGAAGACTGCTAGCAGAGAGCCTCTGTGATGTAGTAGCTGCTCCATGACCAGATGTTGACCATCAGGGATGTCAGCGGGGGTGTCACCTGAGCAAGATCTGAAAACAGCAACCAAGCAGCACATGCAGAGTATCGCCAACAGACAGCATGTGGACAGCACTTCCCGCACAGACACACAGTTCAGCACTGCAGGATAGCATGTGGCACCTGTGTGCATTCACTTAACATGGATCCCATCCGAGCCGACGCACTCCTTTCTGCCCAATGCTGAAACCCAACCAGACAGTACTTACTGCATGTTCCAGCAGCATGTATCCAGCTCAAAGCTGTGCAACATGGTGTATGTTGGGTTGCTGTGCTGACCAGCAGGCAGGACATACAGGCTTCCATCTACTGCAGTAGCACACCGCTTGGCTTTGGTGCTGGGAGAGCAGCCATGTTGATCCAAGGTGCTCCATCTACTAGTCTTAAAGTCGAAGCGATTGATGGCAGGGCATGCCTCCCACTCTGCTGTTGTGTCGCTCCAGGATTGGCCTCCTGCAGCGCCAGCAGTAGAATAGCAGGCATCAGATGATGGCTTACAGTCCGAGCTGCTCCCAACAGCATCCCTGGATTTATCCTGTGTGAGCACCCTGCAGTCTGGTTTGGTACCAGATATATTAGGTCACTACTTGCTAGCAATGCTGATAACCAGTCTGCTGCTGTTATTGTCAATGACATGCACAGTGCCCCTGAGCAGTATCCTTGCAACAAAGCATGTGCACCGCACTCGGCAAGACTTACGCACCATAGATGTACATGGCATCATCATGAATCGCAGCAGAATGCCACCTGCATGCCGCAAGCATAATCATCTTGACCTGGGTTACTGGCTCGTTCTCCGGCTGAGCACAGGAGCAGACCCACAGGAGTGCTCTGGGATAGGCCCTGTCCCATGACGTGCAGGAACATGTTTGCATGAGAATTGCACCTTACATGCCGTATGCGTGACAAGCAGCTCACCTGCGTGGCTGTATGGGGTTGTACTGCTTCACTGCATGCCATGTGTGAGTTTTCTGATTAAAGCTGTAGAAGTGACTGTCAATGCTCATGTTGGTGTCAGAGCTGGCACGGCCCCCAAACCTGCAATCATCGCATGGACAGATTTATGCAGGTCGTTATGACATTGCTGATGTGATACTCTGTCAACTTAAGTTGCTGGCTACATGCTGCATACCACCTACAGTTAGCTACCATTTGCAGGGTGCGTGTGCATGGGACAGTCTGGCACTGGCCTGCAGGACACAGCATTACCAAGGCATACCCGATACATGCTTGTCTATCTCACTATTGGGTTGCTAGCATGTCAGATATCTCAATAACACATCACATACAACACTCACACGTACAGATCACCTTCACCATACTGCACCACAGAGAAGCCAAAGAGAGCCTCTGGCAGCTGCTTGAAGGTGCTGTGAGTGAAAGTTGGACAGAGCTCTTTCTCCTTCATGTGCCGTACAACCTGGTTCAGAAGACCTGCAGGAGACGTCCAATCACGAGGTTTGCAGGACAATGAGAGCCTGCTTTGTAGCTGATAACTAGCTTGGAGTGAGACCTATCATGCTGAGCATGCAGAATGATTCAGACACTCTAGGCTCAGGCTCTGGCGTGCCCAGCAGCTTGCGCTCATACCTTGCCTACTGGTGTGTGCATCCAGACCTGGTACACTGCTTACTAAGAGCTGTAATGACTCGTCAGCTAGCAGATCGATGGACAAGCCGTCAAGGGCCATGTTGCAGCACTGTGTCACCAGATGGCTCGTTGTGCAGAACCTACACTGCCAGACAGTCTGCACGCGCACAGAACTATCTGAACATTGGTGAATGATGCTCCTTATACCGGTCCAGCTTTCCTAAGGCCGCAGTAGGCCCGTGTCGAAGATTCAAGTACTGTAACATAACACCGGACATGCAGCAAGGCTCACAAGGCTACCAGCAGTGTGCAACAAATTCTGCAATGCAGGTACTTTCAGGGTGTATGTCAAGCCTCAGCGTGAACATTGTGTCGTCGGCAACTTTGGATATTGGGAGTTCATTGCCAGGCGGCACGTTTCCTTATTTGCTCATGACCTTGTAAAGCAAGCTTGACGAGGCACATCATGTGCCGTACTTGGACCACTGCGAACGTTGTGTGAATGCAGTCGTTGATTGGCGATCAGCTTCTTGCGCAGATGGTACGTTGTTTACAATACACAATGCAAAGTTGTTAGCGCGGTCTGGCACTTCTGCCCCGGACAACTGTTCTGGTGATGCTCCGACGTTCCCGCACTGGAACTCTTGGAGGTCGCCTGTTGCTCTCTTGCTTGGTTCTAGCCGCTGCAGTCTCTTCACAGCCCGTAGGACTAATTCCGCCAGCCTGTCCAGGCCTGCAGCAAGGCATATGCACCGAGAGTTGCCAGTCTGCCATATGTGCTGCTTTGTCAAGTTTCTTCAAGAGCACCTTCAATGAAAGCAGGCGCGGGGTGGCAACCAAGTCCTGGGCCATACAGACAGGATGGAACCTCACTAGGACGCAGTCGTGCAAGCAGATCCTCTCAGCTCGCAGCAGCAGACCTAGCTATTGCAGCTGGTATGGTGTCACGTGCTGTGCGCAAGAAGCGATTGCTGAGCAACAGTGCAAAGCAGTTCATTCTGTGGCAGAGCTCAAAATGCAGGTTAATGGCATAAACGGAAGTGTTGATGACCCAGCAGTCATGCAGAGCATGTTGCAGCTGCATGCTTGTGGCTTGACCAGGCTTGTCCTGCAAGGCAACGATATGTCAGGGTCCTTGAGCCCTGCATGGGGTTTCATGACCAACCTCACCGTCCTGGATCTTGGTAAGCAACTACGCTTGATGCAGACAGTGGCCTCTGTAGCTCAGCATGGACCTGCACATGTGCGTGGGTGATTGATGCCATAATTGATATTGACTAGTGCTGCCTTGTGACCTCCAGCACATTGACTTCTCAGTGTGAGATATGTATCTACCAGTGGCAGGATAGCTGGCACATCTGCGGCCTATGGTCAACAGCAGTGCTACTGAGCGCTGTGCTGCCGTGTCGACAGCCAGCACCTCCCCAAACTGCATGCATCCTGTGGGCTGATGGCAATCTGTGGTACTAGAGTGTACAGGTGCTGTAGTTGGGTCTGTATATCATGTGCAATATCTCCTTCACCCTTCATTGCTACCACTATGTTGCCTTAACCTCCTGCTCTGCTTGCCTGCAGGCAATATGTGGATCCAGGGCACTATACCTGATGCACTGCAGTCACTAAGACAACTGACTGTGCTAAATCTGGGTACCAACTTCCTGGCAGGCGCTCTTCCAGCATGGCTTGGAGAGTTGAAAGCATTGCGGGTGCTAAGCCTTGGTAGCAGCGCAGGTGTGTGTGTGTGTGTCCCTAGGCACAGCAGTCTGTGGACTGCACATCATTGACAATCAGGCAGGGCACATGACAAAGCTGACTCTTTTCAGCTGCAGCAGTGCTCTCTTCTGTTGTGTCCATCATCAGCCACGAGTACAGCTAGCAGCAGTGCAATTTTCCGTCCTATCTCAATCAGATACTTGGTCATTGACTTCATTTGGACGTATGCTAGGGATGTTTACCCTTGAAATCGCGCTGCTGCCACATGCACTACAGGTGAAAACCCTGATGGCCAGGTAGGTCTGACTGGCACCATACCTGCTTCTCTGGCTGACCTGGAGGACCTCCGGCAGCTCAACTTGGAGTCAAGTAAGCCACAGCTGTTGTGGGAATGTTTGCTGTTGCCTGCATAAGAGTACATGCTGCAGCCTTGCTGAGGGGTGCGCCTGAGTGGTAAAGTACTCTTGCGACGATCACAAGCAGTCGGTCCGTGCCATGGCTTCAAGCACCAACCGCCTGTATTCTGATGAGGACAGCAGATCGCACTGCTGCCGTCTGCGGACAACATGGACGGTCTGCATCTGCCACTGTCCTGCAGATGCTCTGATAGGTGTTCTACCCGCCCGCCTTTGCAGCAACAGCAAGCTCAGTATCCTCAAGCTTCGTGCCAATGCACTAGTTGGTTCAACACAGCAGCTGCTGAACTGCACGCAGCTGACACAACTTGATATCAGCAGGAACATGTTTTCTGGCACATGGCCTGCCAGTCCGCGCAGCTGGAACTGGTCACAGCTTGTTGCTCTGGATGCCAGCTACAACCACATCGAGGGCAGCATACCAGATGCGTTGTATGCGCTGTCAGTGCTAAGTTATCTGAACCTGGGTTACAACAGGTGAGCAGGAATGACAGCGCTTTGTACGATGTTGCTGACCCATGGATTTTGCACCTCACAGCGTGTCTAGCATGACCTGTGCTGCATGGGATCACAGCTGCTGACCACCTCGCAGCAACCCTCTGGAAGAGCTTGGCATGCAGATCATCGACATACTCGGTTGGATGCCAACATGTGTGCGCCCTCCGTTCAAAGCATATAGCGCGATGCTCCACCACCAGTGCATAGGCAACAAGTGGTTGCAGACAGCCCTGCAAAACCCTGGCACATGAGTATAAGCCATGCACAGCAGGAAGTGTCAGATGTGGTCCTAAATCCAGCACTCTCTGCTTTGAAACCCGTTCTTACAGGTTCTCAGGCAGCATTCAGCGCTCCATAACGCTCATGCAAAACCTCATAGAGCTCAAGTTGAATAACAATCTACTATCTGGAGTCATTGATGAGAACCTATGGTACCTGCCCCGCCTGAGCCTCCTGAATCTGTCTCACAACAAGCTCACTGGATCGATCAGTACTGCTGTAGGGTAGGTGATGTTGTGGTGTAGTGTGCCAGCAGCTGAGTGTTGACTGATGTCTCTGGTAGTGACTAGGCTCATTCTTGCATGCTCCTTAGATCCTAGTTAGCAACAGAAGACAGCATACTATGACCGCATCAAGTGCCACAAGGGATGCCACAAAACATGCAACAAGTGCAAGTTCTGGCTGCGCTGCCACTCTCTGACCTGCAGATTGGCTTTTGCCTTGAGTGAGGTCATCATGGATAACAACAGGCTTTCAGGGTCCTTGCCCTCAGAACTGGGCATCCTCAGGAGCCTGAAGCTTCTCGATGTCCGCAACAACTCAGCAGTATCCTGCATCGGCAACAGTAGCACAGCTGCTGATCAGACTTGCAGCGCTCAGCAACTCCTGCCCTGCTTCATGACGTTGGGGGACATCAGAGTGCCTAGGACCGATGGCAGCAATCTGGCTTGTCCGTTGCTGCTGAGAAGGCCACTCAAGCAAGCTATAGAAGCGTGTTCAGGGGATGGTCCGAGGCTCTTGGTG
>JARWLF010001062.1:0-11542 GCA_029853055.1 Scenedesmus sp. KT-U | reverse complement strand
TTCAACCTGGTGGCAGTTACTGCTGACTTGCGGCGCATGGCAGCTAGCTGTTCTTGCTGCTGAGGTATGGTGGCATTGACAGCTGCAGCAATATCCTCCAAGTGTAGCTTGTTAGGCAGTCCTCTGTTTCTCTGCTCACTGCAGCAATAAGGAGAGTGGGGAGTTTTGGTCGGCCCTGGAATCATTGACTGCCATGTCAGACAACGTCATGCAGCAAGACGGTGGCAACAGTCATTACAGAGCTTGAGCGCAGCCTTGAATGCTCCTGTATCACATGTATTCAGCACACCTGAGATACTGCAACATGCCTGGCAGTCCAGCGGCAACAGCGTCCTCGCATGCAGCTTCAACAGCAGCATCTGCTGCCTGAGTTGCATGATTGTAGCTGGCAGACCCTTCTGCATAGTAACACTCTCCATATTCATCTTCACTGCCATCTGCAGCAGCAGTCGCAATTCCCTTGCTTAGCCTCAACTTTAGGTGCAGGGATTTGTGCTAACACTGCATCGTGCAGGACTAGCCAAGCAACTGCAGCAAAGTCTCTCGAAGCCCAGAGCTGTGCTTCGCGCAGCACGGTCTTGCTGCAGGCGCTCGTCTATGACCCATCATGTGTCACAGCTGCTGTCCAAGTCACCCACCTTGACCCATTGCTTCATGTGCTCCAACACGTCCATGAAAGCCTGGTGGTCTCCAGCTGTTGCTGTGGCTGGTAGCTGTACCTGGTAGCCGGTGCCCTTTGGCTGCTGTACCAACCCCTGTTCTTGGCTGTGCTGCTTTCAGGGGTTGTTGACCACTCGTTTCAATGCTGCCAGCCTTTCCCTGCTGCGTCCGGTGCTGTTGCTGTTGCTGCTGTCCTGGCCCTAGGGAGCTGAAAGTGTCAAGCAGCTGCTGGCGTTTGGCCATCTCAGCACCCTGTGATCAAGGGAAGGAAGATTGCAGGTCAGCAGACAAGGGGCGTCCTGCAATGCACAACCATGCCAAGGTGGTATGCAGATTGTGTAAGGCACAGCTGGCTGAAATGCTGCTTATAGACAGATTCGCCTCCTGCATGATAATTGCTGGGTTGATAGCCGAGGGTGTAACAGCGCTACCTACCCTGGCTCTTACTTCCTCCATTATTTCAGCTTCTGTCATGCCAACCAGGCGAGCATCATCTGCTATTGCTTCTGCCAGGCTTTGACGCTTGCGGATGAAACGCCTCTGAAGCATCTCTGTAAGCACCACATTGGCAGCTGGTAGTGCAGTGGATACTGGTTCAAGCAAGTCCTCCGCTCGTGTGTAGTTACACAGACGTAAGACCACATGTTACCTTGCTGTCTGGATCGCTGTACCTCAAAATGACATGCTTGCTCACCTGCATCCTTATCCAGTGCTGCTGCGCTGACCTGCAGGGCTGCTGTGTCCGCTGCAAGCTCAGCCATCTCTTCAGCATGAGACTGCACAGGACACACAAGCCATTACGAAACCTATATCCTATCTAGGGCAGACCTCTAGGAATTTGCACAGAATACTCAAGTCTGTCGGCTCTATTCACATCACTGATGAAGCGAACAATACAGGCATGCGAATAAAAGCCATGCCCTGCAAACCTGCACATGCTGTATCTTGGCAGCCTCCAACAACAGCCTGCGTGTATCATGGTTTGATGCACTGCTTGCTTGTGCAGCAGCTGTCCGCAGTGCGGGCAACTGCTGTCGCTGCACTTCAAGCGCAGCACCTCTGGAGGTGTCTGCCTGTTCCACTGCCGACACCGAATTGTCCTGGTCATCTGGCGCTTCAATCAACCGCACAGCTGCAAAGAACACACGTTCAGACTTTTTGAAGGTGAAGCGAAGTAGTAGGTTTTCACCAAAAGTCGATAAGTACACGTGCTGCGTCTCACAAGCAGCTGCTGTGTCTGTAAATTTCATAGGGGTTGCCAATCTGTAGCTCGCATCATCACCAATATAGTTTGCCATCCATGTACAGTGCTCACCAACTCTGTCTCGTACTGAGTCACTGGACAGAAGGGTAGACCTATACACATGCTGCTTCAGCAGAGCTGCATGATCCAAGGCAGCATGAAGCGCCTACAAGCAGGCCACGCTGTGAGAGGACACGCCAGATAGCCATGAGATACAGTTGTATTCATCTATAAGCATCTACCTTGTTGTGTCGTTGCCTTTCAGCTTGAAGCAGAGACACATGGTCCATACCCCAACCTGCTGCTTACTGACGAGTCATCAGCTTGCAGGCCATGCATGAAACTGATATGTATACAGCTATATCAGTGGTACAAATGACTCAGATAGATCGCTGACCAAGCGTGCGTAAACGAGTTACGGCATGTTCCCGCGGTGCGCTCGACATTGCAGGTTCTCGACTATGGAAGCATCCTGCTGTTGAGTATGCACTGCCAGAAGCCTGATGTTCAGCATCGCAGGTCTCCTTGCCGAGCTCAAGTAACACAGTGGACACTGCTAGTCCCAGCCTATAGGATGCAGCACACGGAGACACCTCTCCAACCTGTTAGGTCTCTAGACTACTGGAGTTCAACAGGAGCAGTACGCAACACTCAAGAAGGGTTGATCAACCCTACGTCCTATTCACAAGCCACACCTGCCCTCACAACCTATCTGCTGCACCCTAGACTGTGTCAAACTCATGGTCCTGCCAAGTGATAGGGGTCAGCTTCAGGACCCACACGTGTTGCGACTGCTGCCGAGGCTGCATCATCATCACCAGACAGTGCTGCTTGTGTAACAGTACTTGGAAGCTCATCAGTCACACCAGGAAGGCCACCAGCTAAATGAGCAAAATCCACCTGCAGTGACAGCAGCAGCGGTGGTCACAAAAGCAAGCAATCACACCATGACACGTAACCTTCGTCTCGCAATTGCCCAGAAACATGTGTCATTCCAAGACATCCTGCGTATCGGTGGTATAACATGCAACCTCGTCGAGATAGGCATTGATGGCCGAGCCACTACTCAACAAGCTTGATGTGGAGATGATAAACTGCGCCGCAACATGTGCCCCACTGCATAACAAGCTGTTTCCATCCCTTCTCATCACCTGTGGTGCTCCTGGTGCCCCAGGGTCTCTGGGCACGTTGACCACCTCTGCTGTTTGTCTGACTCCTGCCAGACCACCCTGTAGCTGAGGGGCAGCAGGGGGAGCAGGAACATGCTTGGGCGCATGAACCTCTCGGCTGTGATCATCGCCTGCGTGGACACCAAGCTACACAATATATAACAACTGTCTTGCAAGGTCCATCTCCAAGTCGCTGCGCGAGGCATGTTCCACATTTGCAATGCAATGTATCTGAGGGCTATGTGCATGACCAACATTAATGCACTGCTGACGAATGATTCGTAAGCTCAGCTGACACTCTAGGATCAAAGTCTGCTGATGACCGATGCTGATATACTTGTGTGATTGATGACAGATGAACTCCTCATCTGTTAGGCTCACGATCAATACGGCTGGCATTTTGCACCCTAGAACCTGTGGGCCTGCTGCTGCTCGCATCACTTATGCGTCTTCAAAGACACAATGCTAGCTTATAATCTGCAAGATGTAGATAACTGCTTGACGGTTCAATCTAGCATGTCATCCTTGACGATGAAGTTGGTGACCTTGCTTACCTGCAGGTCTGGCGTTCACAGCTGCTGCTGTGCCCAGGACATTAGCAGCATTGGCAACTGCGCTGGCCAACGGAGGTATCTGATGTGCCATCTATACAGAATGACCTGATAGTAGACACACGCGAGTACGGCTGCTCTTGCTGACTAGTCAAAGGTATATATGCTACAGCTTCACTCCTTGCTGTGCAAGACCAACTCAGCGCAGCACGCAAGGTTGTTGGCTCAGATGTATGAAACCAAACTTGAGATGCTTGACGGCTTGCGTTGCACAATTCCGTGTACAAAATTGAGCGTTCGTAATCTTCTACGACAGCAACGTGGTGCTGGTGAGCTTGATCCTACTGCGTGAAAGCCGCAGGTGCAACAGCTGCAGTATGTTGTTCGGCAGCCTCTGCCATGCACACGCCCATATTGCAATTGGTTGCGGGGTCTGGCTTGCGTACTTTCAGAACAGTTACGTCACTCCCGCAATTGAACCCAGTAGGATAGCATACAGGCACAGACCTGTATCAAACATGTTGTGTGATACTGGTGCTACCGCAAAGCTAGATACGTTGTGTTGCCACACCGACTCATGTGGCCATCTCTTCTCATTCGCAAGCTGCCAACCCGCTGCAGCTCTCAGCTTGTTCAATATTCAATTCTAACCAGAGAGTGCAGCTGCAATTTACTGCTTTATGGTTGCTTGGTGACCTCTACAGGACTGCGTGAAATACCGGGAGCCTACTGTGTCCTTCAAACATCCTAGTTCACAGCAGCGAAGGCATCAGCAGCTATCTTGGAGGCTGCATGTTAACAACCCAAAAAATAGTGGCGCATCCGTATGAGGCGCTTCCAATGGATGAAGGAAAGCAGCAGCAGCAGCTTGTGCGGGCAATAGCAGCAGCAGCAGGATGCCCCACGTGTATCCTCCTCTGTGCCACAGCATTTCTCAGAGACCTGATCAGCTACTGTTACATAAACCAACAAGGAGTAGCCTTTTGGTGAGCGGATTCAGGGCGAGATGATGTCATGGTGCAAGCAGCAGGATGAAATGCGGTCTGTACTTGTTGGGCACAATGGTACAGCTCAAGCAGATATGTGCATGTACACCCATAGCTTTGGGGTTTGAGGACAAGAGTTTGTTCCATGGGATGACAACAGCTGGGGCATATCTGGCAGCGCTGGCCATCTGGTAGCACCACTAAATCACACTGTGCATCAGAAATGTGTGTGTGAGTTTGTTGATAATCATAGCTCGGACATTCTGAGCAGCTTGCAACAATTTTTGGCCCTGCAACGCCCTAGGTATGATATTTGGCCTTTCTGGAGGTCAGCAATCTATGCATATCAGGCAGCAGCCCTAGCAGATGTTCTGTCTTCCCTGCAGGTTGAGGTATGAAGCAGTGACTACTGGTTTGCCCTCGTGTGCAATATTGTTGCCTGATCATTCATGTATGGTTGGTATTGAACATGACCTGTGACTGCCACATGCGCTTTGACACCCGGTACTGGTTATCGCTTTCGGACTCCAGCAAGGAAGCAACAAGAGCATCATGGGGTGAGTCAAGCAACACGAAGAGCAATTTTGACGTGTTGTTTGCAGAACAAGATGCAGTGTCTCAAGCACCACACCACTGTCAGCAACTGCACTGTGAATTGCGTGAGTAATGCTGCATAATCCGTTCAGGCCAAGTATAAATCGGGATTTAGCTTACAGTGTGATGACGGCTGTCAGGCACAAGATTTCAGGGTTTAGGGTTATGTTGCCACTGCTGCTGCTGCTGCTGCTCTGATTGTGATGCTGATGTCTTTGCTGATCGCAGGACACTGTTGCAGGATGCAGTACCGCCTTGAACTGCATGCGCAGCTGTAGTCCTCCACATTTATCCTGCGTCCTCTTCAATCCCGGCAATCGAGTTCAGTGACAAGGATTCACACCAGCAGCGTCACCTGCTTCCAGGTAT
The DNA here is from genome assembly GCA_029853055.1 of Scenedesmus sp. KT-U. NCBI lineage: Eukaryota > Viridiplantae > Chlorophyta > Chlorophyceae > Sphaeropleales > Scenedesmaceae > Scenedesmus > Scenedesmus sp. KT-U. The sequence goes on along the minus strand of JARWLF010001062.1, from coordinate 5,970 downwards.
GTTCAGTATATGTCGGCAGCTCGTCTGAACCATATGGATATTGTGAGGTGATAAGCAATGTATGATACTTGCGATGCAGTTCTGATCTGCTGCAGCCAACAAAGTGCAAGTATATGGTATCTGATGATATGATTGCCAGTAGCTCATGTGTACTACAAAGCAACACTCTGCAGCCGCGTGTACACTGACCGGTGCTCCTGCGGCTGAGTTTTTCAATGTCAGACCATGGTTTTTGCAAGGAGGGTGTATCTGTTGCTGGTGTATGTAGCAGCCACATGCGTGCCATGGGCAGCTAAGCGTAACTGACTGCCAACCGACTTTGTGGTGCTGTCCACAGGTGCGGATGCCCATCTGCAAGCATTGTTTGTTTATCTTGTCAGCAAACGGCAGCTACTTGGAGATACATGCCGCGGCCGATGTTACATCAGCATGCATGCTGCAGCGTCAGCAAGTTGCAGGTTGAACCTTGATGGTGTCATACGAGTCTGACCTCTGCTGGCAGCTGGAAGTAAATGCAGTCTTTCAAACTCCACACAACTGCTGTGTACTTGCTGTGCATATGTTCAGCTAGGCAGACTGTAGCAATCAAGGGGCACAGGGCATCATGCAGGGTTTGTACATTCCCAGCTGCACCGAGAGTCATGTGCTGGCACAGCTGGTGCTGAAGCTGTAATTGTGTGGCTTCTGAAAGTACCCAGGGCGTTTGGTTGGTGGTCGTTGGGTTATGATGAGAGTCAGTGATGCCCCACATGGTCTGTGATGCTCTTGGATACCCATCATCACTGATGGCATCATTATCTTGGCAGTCACATTATGCAAGTGTTTGACTTGCCGGCATATGCGGTCCAGGTCTGATACTGCTACAACTATTGAACAGCAGCACGTCTTGCAGCTTTTAGCACAATAAGCAAACGAGGACGTGCTTGACGTCACATCAGCATGTTTACTGACGTGCATGCATCCACCAACAGCCTTTATATATAACTGAAGTGAGAAGGAGTGAAAAGAAGCTGTTGTACACATAGCATTGGGTGATCGATGTCAGTGTGTAGCTCCCAGATATGGGTAGCTCTCTTAGCTTTGCGATATGTACGCTTGCAGGCACAGGACAAGGCTCACCTTGATTCGCAGCTGCGGTTGAAACTTCAAAAGCCAAGCATTGTCAGTCACTGACAGTGGGCCACTGTTACACCGATGTTGCGTGCTTCGCCTACCAAGATGATGACAGGATGCCAGTGGCATTTGCATGTACGGCAATGGAGACGCTAAGCACTGCACGGTGCATATTTGCAGCTGCAGCCGAGCAAGGCATTCGCAACAACGTGCATATCAGGCAGTGCACAGCTCGCAGCGAGCTCTTGAGTACGATGGATGAGTGCACAGCAGCATTGAATCAGGTAGTGCTGCAGTATTGAATGCTTTGGCTGTAATCGGATTTGACACAAGCGGACTATAGCAACAAGCAGACAGTCAAACATTTCGGCCATGGTCACGCTCATGATGCTTCCATCGCTGCGTTTTGACGCTCAAAAGCAAATACACCAGACGTTCTTGTTTTTAGGGTGCTACTTCTCAAGTCCGTCTGGCTGACCCTGGTCGAGGGAGCCATGGCCTGAAAGAAGCGCATGTGCATACCTTCTCGCAAGGTGGTTGTGCACATGGAGTGCGCGCACAGGTGAGCTTGTATCTGCAAATCGTAGAGTATAGCAGTCTGCTGCTGCGGAGTGGTTGCATGTGTGTCAACATGTTTCCAGATGTCAAAAGCACCTGCCCAATCCTCTGTGCTAGCTGCAGCCACAGTCCATTTGATAGTTTCGCCAGCAGTTGCTGCCAGCATTGCTCCTGCAGTTCCACTCAAAGCTCTTGTCAATGCTCACAGGGTACTTCAATTGGCAGTGTCACTCCTGGTGATGCCTACCTGCAGGACAGAGAACAGCGTCACGATCACCACAAACCCAATCAAGAAGAGCAGCTGAGGTCCATGCTTGATGCTTTGGAACGGCCAGAAGGGGACAAATCCCCAGCAACTTTGGTGTTTGAGTACTGTGTAAGTTGGGGAGTGTTTCAAGAGGAAGAGACAGATGTCTTCGACCACATTGCAAAGGTATGGACTGTGTCGGATCCTTACCCTGAGATGTCACCTGGCGTATGAATCACACCTTGACACAGCTTGACAAGCTACTGGTCACTGCTGTTGTGTATTGAAAATGCAGAAAAGATTTTTCCCTTGCAACCTGGAGGTGTTATAATTGAAATCCTTGCTCCTGACAAGCATAGCTGTTCTGTCGTATGTTTTGCTCGTCGACACCCGCAGGCTATGGAGGGCAAGATGCAGAAGTATCAAGACGACAACAATCAACTGGCCTTCTGGCTCTCCAATACAGTCACACTCCTGCACTCTTTACAGCGCAACCTCAGGCCAGCTGGGGGTGTCAGGGGCAGTCGCAAGAGAGAAGCAGCAGCTGTGGCGAGCCCAGGGTCCAGCTTCATGGCAGGGCTGAGCTCAAAACATCCACATCCAGGTGATTTGATGCCAGCTGTTCTCACTGCATGATTTAGCAGCCAACATGGACAGCCTGTCAAGTTCAGGCTGAGTATACATCTGCTGTCTTGTGCACACTACAGAAAAAGCATGCCACACTTTATCGTCAACAAGGCGCTGCAGCTGGCAAAGTCCAATTACATCCTAGTACTGTCTTTGGAATTGCGCAGATGAAGCATGTGACCAAAGGAACCATCAGGGCAGTTCGCACTTCATTGAGTCCAGGCTCCCTGCCGTGCAGTTCGCAGAGGAAGTGGAGGGCTTTATGCAGCGACTGTTTGCCATGATCCGTGATAACGTCAAGCAAACACTCAAACCCATGTTGGTGAGCATTGACAGTCTGAGAGTCTGTATTTTCCGATCAAGCTGGAAACTTGTAGCCAAACTCAACAGTTTGCAACACACTATAGGGCTGCTTAATGCTGCTGCTTGATCTTTCAGGAGCCAGCATGCATCAATGAAACCAACTTCTGTATGACATCGCAGAAGCGCTGCATCACAACACCAACAGGTGGGCATGCTTGTGATGCGACGGCTGCAAGTAGTTGGGGCAGTGCAACCTCACCGGACTGGAGACCTGGTGCCACAACTGAGTGTAGTGCGTGGTTGCTCATCGTGCAAGTCCTTGACAAGCTACTGGTGCAGTTGAGAAACAGTCACATGCCCCAGCCGCTCGTACACATGCTGTTCAGGCAGTTGTTCAGCTTTATCAATGTGGTGCTGATCAACCAAGTGCTCCTAAGCCGTGATTCCTGCACTAGGAGAGTTGGGGAGTATGTCAACAAAGGACTTGCACAGGTCAGAGCTGTGTCTGGTTTGGTGTTGGCCATGCAGATGCTGTTCTGTAGGCTACAAGCAACTTCCAGTATGTTTTCTGTGATGCTTTGCACAGACCTTAAACACACGTGCACGCTGTAATGCAGAGATACATTGCAGAGTTTTGTGGTTGTCTGTCTAAAAACTTATTTTAATATCACTTACTTGCATCAACCGCTTTGCTGCCCCGCACAGGTTGATTCGTGGGTTATTGCATGTGGTGGAAAGGATGTGTCGGGGTCTTGGGAAATGCTGGAGAACACCCGGCAGGCCATGACACTGTTGGTGTTGAGAGACAAGCCCAAGATGACGCTGCAGGACCTCAGACAGCGCTTTTGCCCTGCATTGTCTGCTCGGCAACTCTTCAGATTAAGCGCATTGTTTTCTGATGACGAAGACCAAACACAGACATTCTCCAAAGAGGTGAGTGTACATCCACAACACAGGGATAAAAGTTACCTCTAGTTCGAGCCTTCTTTGATCGTAACAGTCAGCTGGGCCAGTGTTAAGTTTTCTCCATGGTTGATGTTGAGCATGCCACACATGCAGGTGCTAGATCAGTTGGAGCAGGCAATGGTGTCTGAGAGTAGGAGTGCCAAGCAGAACCTGTTGCTACATGACAACAGCTGCTGGTTATCTCTGCAAACTGAAAATGTTTTGGCAGAGATATCTGACAAGGTGCGTGCTGCTGTCTTTGCCTTGATACTTGTAACACACTGTTGCCAGCTGTTTGCCGCATGGCATGATCAATCCTTATGGTGCTATCGAGTATCGCTGATACTGGTTGAACCAAAAACCAGGAAGATTGTCATTGTTCTGTTGTTTGCTTCTGATGTGCTTGCAGTGTCTGAATGTGGATTTGACCATAAATGAAGCACATGGCAAACATGAGGATGCAATTCTGAGACTTGCACTGCTTGAGAAGGATCTCAGGTTTGTCTCTGTCTTCAGGAGCCATCAACGTTGTTCAGACGATGACCAGCATCACCTCATTTGAGCGATCCAGGTTGCTGTCATGCACCTCACTTGCGAGGTGTAGAGGTCTAGGGCTGGCAAAGGCTGTTTTTTGTCCCTAGCAACTGCGACCAGTTTATGCCATGTCATCATGCACAGGTGTACGGCTCTTGACCAGGAGTTGCAAAACACAGCCGCAGCCCTGCAAAATGCTGTCTGCGACAACCTAAAGCTTCAGAGCGAGCTTTCACGTCTCAAAAGTGACTATGCTGGTAGAGCTCAGGCACAAATGCTGCGCAAGGATGTCAGTGTGGCACACTTGTCAGCGCTTCTGTCAGATTCAGACATAAGGTGGGCATCAAACAGCTAGGTGGTCGACAACTTTCTGAATATCATATCTTCAGCCTCGAACGCAAGCAGCAGGTTAGGCCGTAAGCAGGTTGGGTCGGCACAGGTTGACTGCACTGTTCAACACGGAAGGCTCATATAGACATGTTCTTGACCTGTGCTGACAGATCCAGGATTTTGCAAAGCATCTTGCTGTTTGGTGTAAGGCACCATCGCTGCACTGCACTCGTCCAACGATTTGAAGTCGACACAGTCAGTGGTGTACTGCTGCTGACGCTTGCAAATGGTGCAAACAGGTGTCTTTTGTTGCTTGCAGAACTGATCAGATGGATGGCAGCAGAGACCTGGATGGGCAGCTGTTTGACATCAACATGGCACTTACTCGCCTCCAGCTTGATGTTGAGACTTATGAGCAGGTAACACCTTCTTGCGGAAGTGGGAACTAGCCAGTATCAAAAGCAGGACAGTTGGAAGCCGTCACATCTCTGTGTTGACATCAGAAAATGAAACAGTGTTTTTGGGCTCAAACTTAGTGGTGGCCAAAGGTGTATACTATATATATATATGCAGGAACCAGTTGTTGGTTGCACAATATCTCTGCATCTGAGCATCTGTTATGTTTCAACCCCTGACAGTGCAAAGAAATTGACGATATTGCTGACGAAGAAGAAGGAGAGCTCTTGAAGCAACCAAAAGATGGCCACATATTGATTCCCGTATCAGCTGCTCAGTCAGCAGCCAGTGCTCCTGCAGCAGCACAGCTTCCTCAAACAAATGGATCAACCAAGGCCGCACTCACGGAAAGCTCTGACACAGCATTTATGCATGAGTGCTGGTTGCCTAGATGCGATGGTAGGGTTTACCAAGGTGATATCACAGATACTGATGGGTGTTCTGACTCTGACTCTTCCATTGAATGGGTTGATTGTGCTGATGAGGACGATCCACACGTCAGCAGCTGCTTGGTGCCTACAGGATAGCAGTCTTGCACAGTGTGGCTATTGGTGCTACAAACTGGTCTTTCGTCTTTGCAGCAGTTTGTGTTCACCGCCAATGTGACAGCTGCAGGCTGTGCACCAGTAATAGAACACATTGTGCAGTGCTGCAAGCTAGAGTGGTTACATATTCAACATCAGCTGCTGTGGCTGCAATGCCACCGTGCCAATTAGTGACAAGGCTGTGAGGCTGTTGCTTACTAGTGTATATGTGTGACCTGCATTGCACCAGACTGTACAGCTGGCATGCTGCAGAACAGCACAACAGGAGGAGCTGCAAGCACATGTGCAGCTACTGCTGCTGTATTGGCCAGT
>JARWLF010001061.1:0-11542 GCA_029853055.1 Scenedesmus sp. KT-U | reverse complement strand
CCATCTCCTCCAGGAAGGAGTTGAAGCGGCCGGGGCCCGGCCCCCCGTCGAAATCGATCTCGGGTTCCGGCGCCGGCTCCTGCACGGCACGACGGGCGGCACTGGCAGCGGGCTTGGCGGCCGCCTTGGCCCCGGCCGCACGTTCCGGCGGCGGCGGGTCCTGGAACCAGACATGGGCGCAGGCGCCGCACTTCACCTTGCGCCCGGTTCCCAGCAGGCCCGCATCGAGCAGGAAGCGCTTGGAACAGGAGGGGCAGGTCAGGATCATCGCGACAGCGTCGGCCACTGCATCAAGGGGGTTACGTCTTATAGTGGGTAGCACCCCTGCAACGCAAGGACGGCCCCCGCCCCGGGCTGTGACCAACGGGCCGCCCCCCCCGGCACGGGGCGGCGCGTTCGGGAGGGGGTGCGGCGGTCACTGGACGCGGGGTGCCGCCGCATGCCATCTAGGGGGTTAGCCCGAACCGGCGGCCGATGGCGGCCGCGCAGCGCGAGCCCGCATCCACCGCCATGATCAGCCGCCGCGGCCATTACGACATTCCCCTGAAGCGCGACGCCACGAACCGCTTCCTGCCCTGGATCGTGGCCCTGATGGTCTATCTGGCGATGCTGGCGCTCGCCGCCAGCATGGTGCTGTCCGCGCTGGCGCAGCGCTGGGACGCGGGGCTGACCGACAGCCTGACCGTCCAGGTCAGCCCCCTGCCCGGCGCGGCGGCGGCTGCCGTCGATACGCGGGTGGAGCAGGTCCGCCGGCATCTGGAGGCACTGCCCGGCGTGCGCGCCGCCCGCACGCTGCCCCGGGCGGAGGCGCTGTCGCTGGTGGAACCCTGGCTGGGGTCCGGTGCCCTGCTGGCCGAGTTGCCCGTGCCGGCGCTGATCGATGTGTCCCTGGGCAGCGGGGCGGACGTGGCCGCCATCCGCGACCGGGTCCAGCGCACCTTCCCCGCGGTGACGGTGGAGGACCCCGGGACGTGGCTGGCCGACCTGCACCGGCTGGCGGCGACGGTGCAGTGGGTGTCGGTCCTGGTGGTGGGGCTCATCGGCGGGGTCGCCGTCACCTCCGTCATCTTCGCGGCCAGCGCCGGCTTCGCCGTCCACCGGTCGGAGGTGGAACTGCTGCATGTGCTGGGCGCCAGCGACCGCTATGTGGCGGCCCAGTTCCAACGGCACATGCTGCGACTGGCCCTGGTCGGCAGCGTCGCGGGAGGGGCCCTGGCCTTTGCCAGCCTGTGGGCCGTGGACAGGGCCGCGGCGCGGATGGAGGCGGCGCTGCTGCCCAACCTCGCCCTTGCCGCGCCACAATGGCTGGCCTTGCTGGCGGTGCCGGTGGTGGCCTGCCTGTTGGCGGCGCTGACGGCCCGGATGACGGTGCTGCGCGCCCTTGTCCGGCTTCCCTGACCGGACCGGCGACCGCCATGACAGCCCCTCCCTTCGGTTCACCCCTCCTGCGAACACGGCGCAGCCCGATCTGGTCGCTGCTGGCGCTGCTGGCCGCGCTGGCGCTGGTCTGGGGGGCCGGGCTGCTGCTGTTCATCGCCAACCTGGACCGGGTCGCCGCCTCCACGGAGGGGGAGCGGACGGATGCGATCGTCGTGCTGACCGGCGGGCGCGACCGGCTGGCGGCCGGCCTGTCGCTGCTGGCGGAGGACCGGGCGGAGAAGCTGTTCATCTCCGGCGTCTATCGCGGCGTGGACGTGCAGGAGCTTCTGCGGATCAGCCAGCAGGTCCCGGCGGAGCTGGCATGCTGCATCGTGCTGGGCCACGATGCGGAGGATACGGAGGGCAACGCGATGGAAACCGCCCGCTGGGTGCGGGCGGAAGGATTCGGCAGCCTGCGGCTGGTCACGGCCAACTACCACATGCCCCGAAGCCTGGTGGAATTCCGGCGCGTGCTGCCGGATGTGCACATCGTTCCCCACCCCGTGGCCCCGGCCAATGTACGGCTGGACCAATGGTACCTGCGGCGGGGCACGGCGGAGCTGATGGTGGGGGAGTATACCAAGTATCTGCTGGCCTCCCTGCGCGCCATCCTGCTGGGCCCCCGCAAAGTGCCCGCTGCCGCCCCGGAGGAGGAGCCGGCGGCGCGCGGACCCGCCGGACCGGAGCAGCCAGCGCCCGTCACCGGCTGACACCCGGCCCGGCCTTGGGGCGGCCCGGGTGCCTTACAGGGCGTAGTCGTACTGCCGCTGCCGTTCCTGCCGCTGGACTGAGCCGCCGCGCTGGTCCGACAGGGACCGCGGGCCCTCCCCGCCCCCCTGCATCAGCGCCGCCCGCACAGGACAGCGGCCGGTATAGCCGCTGAGCGCCAGATAGGCGCCGCCGGCCATGGCCAGCACATTCAGCAGCGGGTTAGGCCGCGGCTTCACCGCCGCCGCGGCAAGGCCGAGCCCGCCCGCCACATACATGGCGCGCTCCCCCATGCTCAGATTCTGTTCGCCGCCGAACACCGGCTCCAGCATCTCATTGAATTCAGCCATCTGCGTCCTCCTGGTCTGTCCTGTCGAACAGGGGACGTTGCGGCTTGGTTCCTGGTCGCCTATCCGCAGCGGCTGTAGCCGCAGCTGGTGCAGAGGTCGCAGCCTTCCTGGCGGATCAGGGTGGGCTGGCTGCAGCGGGGGCAGTGCGTCAGCCGGGCTTCTGGCGGCCGGACCGGCCCGTCGGCGGCTGGCGAGCCGGGAGCACCGCTTGTGGCGCGGCGGGGCACCGCCGTCATCCCGTCCGCCTCGCCCTCACCCTCCCCCTCCGTGCCGGGCAGGAAGCCGATGGCCATCATGTGCTGCTCGATCACCTCCCCGATGGCGGCCAGCAGGGACGGGACGTAGCGACCGCCCATCCAGTGGCCGCCGCGCGGATCGAACACCGCCTTCAACTCCTCCACCACGAAGGACACATCGCCGCCCCGCCGGAAGACAGCGCTGACCATGCGGGTCAGCGCGACGGTCCAGGCGTAATGCTCCATGTTCTTGGAGTTGATGAAGATCTCGAACGGGCGCCGGCGCCCCCCTTCCATGATGTCGTTCAGGGTGATGTACAGGGCGTGGTCGCTGTCGGGCCACCGCACCTTGTAGGTGCGGCCGGGCAGCGCGTCCGGCCGGTCCAGCGGCTGCATCATGTAGACGACGCTGCCGGCGGCCCGCTCCGGCGCCTTGGCGGGGGCGGCGGGGGCGGCGGGGGCGGCGGGGGCTGTGTCGCCCCCCTCCGCCACCGCCGTCTTCTTCTCCGCCTTGACCGTCAGGACGGACCCGGTCACCGGGTTCGGGCGGTAGGTGGTGCAGCCCTTGCACCCCAGCTCATAGGCCTGGAGGTAGACGTCCTTGAACGCCTCGAAGGGCAGATCCTCCGGGCAATTGATGGTCTTGGAGATGGAGCTGTCGATATAGCCCTGGGCGGCCGCCTGCATCACCACATGGGCGCTGGGCGCCAGGCTCTGGGCGTCAACGAAGGCGTCGGTCAGGGGGGCGCCCTCCCCCCTCATGCGGCGGTACAGGGCATAGGCATGGTCCTGCACCGTCTCCGTCCGCCGGCTGCCGTCGGGCATCAGCACGGCGCGGTCATACTCATAGGCGAAGACCGGCTCGATCCCGCTGGAGATGTTGTTGGCGAACAGGCTGATCGTGCCGGTCGGGGCGATGCTGGTCAGCAGGGCGTTGCGCACGCCGTGCCGGGCCACCAGTTCCCGCACCTCGGCCGGCAGGCGCCCGATCATCGGCCGGGCCAGGTACGCATCACGGTCGAACAGCGGGAACGGCCCCTTCTCCGCCGCCAGCTCCGCACTGGTCCGGTAGGCCACATCGCGCAGGGTGCGCAGCCAGGAGTGGGTCAGTCGCACGGCTGTTTCGGTGCCGTAACGAACCCCGCAGAGGATCAGCGCATCCGCCAGCCCCGTGACGCCCAGCCCGATCCGCCGCTTCGCCTTCGCCTCCGCCGCCTGCGCCGGCAGGGGGAAGCGGCTGACATCCACGACATTGTCCATCATCCGCACGGCCAGCGCCGTGATCCGCTCCAGCTCCGCCATGTCCAAGGCCGCCGCCGGCGTGAACGGCTCCCGCACCAGCGCCGCCAGATTGACCGATCCCAGCAGGCAGGCGCCGTAGGGCGGCAAGGGCTGTTCGCCACAGTTGTGAACGACCAGGCCGTTCGCATCGAAGGCGTTGACGCCCGGCACCTGGACGTCGAACACCTCCTCCTCCCCGTCGGGGATGATCTCCAACACCTCGACCGCGAACCGCTCCCGGTTCAGGCGCCGTTTGTAGTTGGCCAGCGCGGCAGCCAGCCGGATCACCTTGTCGCTGTCGTTGAAGCCGATGCGCTGGGCGTATCGGGCCACATTCTCCCGCGCGATGACCAGCTCATGGTCCGGTGCGCAGTCATAGGTCCGCCGCCCCCCGGCACCATCCGGCAGCAGCCGCTGTCCCGCCGGGCGCCGGTCGGCGTAGATCGTGGAGACGATGCCCAGCCTCAGCAGCATCCGCTGCACGGCGCGCAGCCGGCCCAGATGGCTCTGGCGCAGGCGGATGCTGATCCCCTTGTCCGGCGCCCCCTGCACGCTGCCGTCAGCGTCGAACATGCCCCGCAGGAAGCCGATGTGGAACGCGCTGGAGGTGCGCTCCATGGCCGGTGTGATGTCCTTCGCTCCGGGCTGCATGCCCAACTCCAGCGCGATCCGCTTCAGGGCGCCGAGTGCCAGCCGATGCTCATTGCGGCCGGGGACAGCGATCCATCCGGTGAAGTCCGACCGGTGCGGCAACCGCCGCGCACTCTCCAGGGCGGCCGCCATGACTGCCGCGGGACCGGGTGCGTCGCCCCCGACCGCCATCCCCGGCGTCCAGACGGACAGCACCGCCTTGTCCTGCTTCAGGGTTCCATCCCCGACCAGCAGGCCCAGCAGATAGCCTTCGTCTTCACCCAGCGGCCCGGGCCAGGACAGGGCCCCGTGATCGTGCAGGCGGATCAGGTCCCCCGCCGCCAGAGCGCCCAGCGGCGTCCACTCCTCCTCCTGCCCATGGCGGGATCTTGCCACGATCCGGCGGACCGGATGGTCCGCCGTCGCCCGAAGCTCCAGCCCCTCCCGCGTGCGCAGGCGGAAGACCGGCTTACGGCCCGTCGGGAAGAAGCCGGTGGGCCCCGATCCATGCGGCTGCCCGTCCACCATCGCGGTGAAGGGCATGCCCACCAGGTCGCCGACCTGCCGGGGTCCCTCCCGCGTCATCACCCAGCTGTCCGCCGTGACACAGGGGTTGGTGGCGCTGATCGCCTCGCAATAGGCGAGGTTGTTCTCCGCGTTGATGCGGTCGATGAAGATCACGCCGGGTTCGGCGTAGTCGTAGGTCGCCCGCATGATCCGGTCCCACAGCGCGCGGGCGCGCAGGGTGCGGAAGATCTGGCCGTTGAAGACCAGGGGCCAGTCCCGGTCCTCCTTCACCGCGGCCATGAAGGCGTCGGTGACCAGGACGGACAGGTTGAACATGCGCAGCCGTCCCGGCTCGCGCTTGGCGTCGATGAATATCTCGATGTCCGGGTGGTCGCAGCGCAGCGTAGCCATCATGGCACCGCGGCGGGAGCCCGCGCTCATGATGGTGCGGCACATGGCGTCCCACACATCCATGAAGCTGACCGGGCCGGAGGCGTCGCTGCCCACGCCGGCCACCGGCGCCCCCTTGGGCCGCAGGGTGGAGAAGTCGTAGCCGATGCCGCCGCCCTGCTGCATCGTCAGGGCGGCCTCACGCAGGTGGTCGAAGATGCCGCCCATGTCATCGGGCACGGTGCCCATGACGAAGCAGTTGAACAGGGTGACGCTGCGCCCGGTGCCAGCACCCGCCAGGATGCGGCCGGCCGGGAGGAACTTGAAATCCCGCAGGGCGGACAGGAAGCGGTCGCGCCACAGGTCCCGATCGGCCTCAGGTTCGGCCAGCGCGGTGGCGACCCGCGCCCAGCTGTCCTCCACCGTCCGGTCAATGGGGTGACCGTCCGGCCGGGTGAAGCGGTACTTCATCTCCCATATCTGCCGGGAGATGGGGGGCAGGCTGTCCATCGCCACCTCCGCCGGGCGCCGCCGGATACGGCAGGCGCGACATCCTGAGAGTAGGCAGCCCAACGCCCCCGATCAAGCGGCGGTTCCAGGGATGTTCCTGGGGGTCAGGCCGCCACCGTCTCCGCCCGCACCGTCACCGGCCCGCCCACAGCGGTGACCAGCCGGTCGGTCGCGGGCTCCAGCACCTCCTCCAGCCGGGCGAGCGCCGCTTCCTTGGTGAGGCCCGGCGGGATGGGCGGGAGGATTTCCACGGTAATGGTGCCCGGCCGGCGGATGAAGGTGCGGCGGCCCCAGAACATGCCGGAATTCAGCGCCATCGGCACGATGGGCACCCCCAGCTCCTCATACAGGATACCGATGCCGATCTTGTAGGGGCGCCAGGCACCGGGGGCGGTGCGGGTGCCCTGGGGGAAGATGACGATGGGCCGCCCCTCCGCACAGACCTGGCGCGCGCCCGCCACCATGGAGGCGATGGCGGAGCCGCGCTTGCCCCGATGCACCGCGATCATCCGCGCCTTGGCCGCGTACCAGCCCCAGATCGGCAGGAACAGCAGTTCCCGCTTCAGGATGATGGCCGGGTCGCCCAGGATCAGATGGATCTTCATCGTCTCCCACATCGACTGGTGCTTGGCGCCGACCAGATAGCATCCCTCTCGCGGCAGGTGCTCCAGCCCCTTCACCTCATAGTCCAGGCCGATGATGGTGCGCTCCAGCCAGAACAGGGTGCGCATGTACCACTTCACCACCTCGATCATCCCCCGCCGCGGCAGCAGCAGCATCCACAGCAGCCCGAAGCAGCAGATGAAGGTCCAGCCATAGAAGGCGAGATTGAACAGGAGGGAGCGCAGGATCAGCATCGCATCGCCGCATCTGGCGCGACCGAGGGTCGCGGAAACCTCCCGCCTGAATAGCGGCGGGCAGCGCCTCTGTCCAGATGCCCCCCCGCCCGGCGGCGCGCGATGTGGGGGAACCGGCCCGGGGCGGGGCCGTTGTGCGGGGGCGACCCTATTTCCGCAGCGCCAGGAGTGAGCGATGGCCCAGTCCCCCCAGAAGCCCGATGAGAAGGGCATGGTGAACGACCCCAAGGACCCGACCCAGCGCCTTCCCCCGCATCTCCAGTCCGGCGACATGGACGATCAGCGCGTGCGCGAGCAGCAGCACACCGGCAACCACCACAAGCCGGGACCGGAGGAGCGCGGGTCCGATCTGCGCGGCGGTACCCGCGCCGGGGCGGAGAATGTGGAGCCGACGGACCGGCCCGACCCGAAGGAGCCGCGTACCACCGGCTGAACGGCCCCCCGGCGCCCCGCCCCTCTGGACGTGGGCGCCGGCATCCCCATCTCCTGCACGGCCCCCCCTCCCCCCGGCGGAACCCACCGCACAGGGCCGGGGGCGGCCGACATACCGTTCCCGACACGGCAGGAGATCGGCCCCGTGAGCACCCCCGCACCGAAAGCGATCGATCTGGCCCTTCAGGGCGGCGGCGCGCATGGCGCCTTCACCTGGGGCGTGCTGGACCGGCTGCTGGCCGACGGCCGCATCCGGATCGAGGCCATCAGCGGCACCAGCGCCGGCGCCATGAACGCGGTCGTGCTGGCGGATGGGCTGAACCGGGGCGGCTGCGACGGTGCCCGCGCGGCGCTGGAGCGGTTCTGGCGTGCCGTCAGCCGGGCCGCCCTGGCCAGCCCCCTGCGCCGCACCCCGCTGGACATGCTGCTTGGCCGGTGGAGCCTGGATTTCTCCCCCGCCTACATGATCTTCGACATGCTGGGCCGCAGCCTGTCGCCCTATGACTTCAACCCGCTGAACCTGAACCCTCTGCGCGACCTGCTGATGGAGCAGATCGACTTCGACAGCGTGCGCGCCTGCACAGGCGTCAAGCTGTTCCTGGCGGCCACCAATGTGCGCAGCGGGCAGGCGCGCATCTTCCGCTGCCGCGACCTGTCGGCCGATGCGGTGATGGCGTCCGCCTGCCTGCCCTTCCTGTACCAGGCCGTGGAGATCGACGGGGAGGCGTATTGGGACGGCGGCTATATGGGCAATCCCGTCCTGTTCCCGCTGATCGACGAATGCGAGAGCCGGGACCTGGTGATCGTGCAGATCAACCCGTTCCGCCGGGAGGAGGTGCCGCGCGCGGCGCGCGACATCCTGAACCGGCTGAACGAGATCACCTTCAACGCCAGCCTGATCAAGGAGCTGCGCTCCCTCATGCTGCTGAAGGGGCTGGTGGATGAGGAGGGGCTGAACCGCGTCCAGTTCAAGGACATGCGCCTGCACCGCATCGACGCGGAGGCGGAGCTGAAGCCGCTGGGCACGTCCAGCAAGCTGAACGCGGAGTGGAGCTTCCTGCAGCACCTGCACGATATCGGCTGGCGCCGGGCCGGGGAGTGGCTGGAGGAGAACTACGACCGGCTTGGCACGGAGTCGACCTTCGACGCCGGCGCGCTGATGAGCTGCTGACCCCCTGGACGCCAAGAGACCGGAGCCGTGCCATGACCGGACTGCTGGGCATCGCGCTTGCCCTGATCCTGCTGATCTACCTGGCCTATCGGGGCTTCAGCGTGTTGATCCTGGCCCCCGCGACCGCCCTGCTGGCGGTGCTGTTCTCGGGCGAGGCGCCGCTGCTGGGCACTTATACCCAGGTGTTCATGGGGGCGACCGGCAACTTCATCGTCCAGTTCTTCCCGGTGTTCCTGCTGGGCGCCATCTTCGGCAAGCTGATGGACGACAGCGGCTCCGCCCGCGCGATCTCGGAATGGACCGTAGCGCGGCTGGGGCAGGAGCGGGCGATCCTGGCGGTCGTCCTGTCCTGCGCGGTGCTGACCTATGGGGGCGTGTCGCTGTTCGTCGTGGCCTTCGCGGTCTATCCCATCGCGGCGGCGCTGTTCCGGCAGGCGCACATCCCCAAGCGGCTGATCCCGGCCACCATCGCGCTGGGCGCCTTCACCTTCACCATGACGGCCCTGCCCGGCACCCCGGCGATCCAGAACGCCATCCCCATGCCCTTCTTCGGCACCACCGCCTTCGCGGCCCCGGTGCTGGGGATCATCACCGGGGCCATCATGCTGGTGGGCGGGCAGATCTGGCTGACCCGCCGGGCCGCGGCGGCGCGGGCCGCCGGAGAGGGCTATGGCGACGGGACGGAGGATGAGGCCCCGCGGCCCGACCGGTCGCTACGGGAATATGCCAGCGGGGAAGGCTTCGACGTGACGGAGGCGCCGCTGCCCGCCGCCTGCCCTGGCCGTCCGCCCTTTGCCATCGCCATCGCGCCGGTGGTGCTGGTGATCCTGCTGAACCTGGCCTTCGTCTATGTGATCATCCCGGCGATGGATACCGCCTACCTGCAGGAGGAGGCGTATGGCGCGACGACGGTGGATGCCGTCCGGGGCATCTGGGCGATCATCTGCGCGCTGACCCTGTCGATCCTGGCCCTGGTCCTGCTGAACTGGCGCCGGTTGACCAGCTTGCAGCAATCGCTCGGGGACGGGGCCAGCGCCTCCGTCCTGCCGATCTTCAACACCGCCAGCCAGGTGGGGTTCGGCGCGGTGATCGCTTCACTGGCGGCCTTCGCTCTGATCCGCGACGGGGTGCTGGGGCTGGGCGGCGGGAACCCGCTGATCTCCCTTGCCCTGTCGGTGAACATCCTGGCGGGCATCACCGGCTCCGCCTCCGGCGGGATGAGCATCGCGTTGCAGACGCTGGGCACCGAATATGTGGCCCTGGCGCGGGAGGCGGGAATCTCGCTGGACCTGATGCACCGGGTGACGGCGGTGGCGACCGGCGGGCTGGACAGCCTGCCGCACAATGGCGCCGTCATCACCCTGCTGGCGATCTGCGGGCTGACCCACCGGCAATCCTATTTCGACATTCTGGTCGTGGCGGTCCTGATCCCGCTGGCGGCGTTGGTGGTGCTGATCACGTTGGGCACGCTGTTCGGCGCCTTCTAGCGCCCGACCCGCGCCGCCAGCGCCTCCAGCCCCTGGTCGCGGATGCCCAGGTCGCGGAAATGGGCCAGCAGGTCCAGCAGGTAGTCGATGCTGCGACCGCTCTGCCCCACCCCCTGGCGCACCAGCTGTTCCAGCTGGTCGGGCGGCAGGCGGCCGCAATATTGCTGGTGGTGCCGGTCCACGGTGAAGGCCAGCGCCCGCACGGGGCCGTCCGCCGCCCTGACGCCCACCATGCGGGGATGGTAGACGCGGTTCACCATCTCCCGCTGCCAGAGATAGTCCAGCACGCCCTCCACCTCCGCGGCGGGAACGTGGAACAGCATCCCCCGGCAGGCGCCGCCGCGGTCCAGCCCCAGCACCGCCCCCGGCACCTCCGGCGTCCCACGGTGGCGCCAGGAATAGACGCAGAACCCCCGGTGCCAGCCGCGCAGCAGCCCCGGCTGGCGCCGGTCATGGGTGAAGCCGGGGTTCCACATCAGGCTGCCATAGCCGAACACCCACAGCGGCGTCCCCGGCGGATGACCCAACTCGACCGCCGGCGGCGGATCGGGGCGGAGGGCGGGCAGCGCGTCGGACAGGCTGTCGGCGGCGGTGGGCTGGGGGGCGTCCTGGATCATGGGGCCTAAGCTAGGCCATCCGGGCCACGATCTGAAGGGTGTGAGGCGGATGTCGCGCCTTGATCGTGCCATCCGGGCGTGGCTCACTGGCGCTCCCGCCCGGCCGGTTCCGGCCCGCTGCTGCCCCAGGGTTCCATGCGTCGTCTGCGCCCCGCCTCCGTCATCCTGGCTTTCCTGCTGCTGCTGATCCTTGCCTACACCGCCTGGTGGGCGTCCGCCGCCTGGCAGGTGCGGGCAGGGATCGAGCGCTGGGCGGCGGAGCAGCGGGACAGCGGCGCCGACGTCACCTATGAGGGGCTGACGGTGGACGGCTTCCCGCTGGAACTGGCCGTCAGCCTGCGCAATGCCCGCCTGCGGCTGCCCGACGGGACCGAAGCGGCGGCGGACGCGGTGGAGGCGGCCGCCGACCCGTGGAACCCGCTGGATATCCGGCTGACCCGGCTGGCGTCGCCCCGCGCGCTGCTGCCGGACGGGGCGGGCGGGGCCATGGCGCTGCAGGCGGTGGACGGGGTGGGAACTCTGGCGCTGGGGCTGGACGGTCGCGCCCGGCAGGCCACGCTGGACCTGACCGGCGTCACGCTGGCGGAACCGGGGGCCGGGCCGGGCCTGACGGCGGAGCGGCTGGCCCTAGCGGTCAGCCAACCCGATGCGCCCCCCACCGCCCACACCGATCCGGCCGGGACGCTGGACCTGCGTCTCTCCTCCCTCACCTTCGCGCACGGGGTGGACCCCAGCGGCGGGGTGCTGGGCACGGCCGTGGCCCGGATCGGGGGGCGGCTGACCCTGCTGGGCCGGCTGGACGGGCTGGCGGGGGATCAGCTCCGCATCTGGCGCGATTCCGGCGGCACGGTGGAGGTCACGGACGCGCTGGTCGACTGGGGCGGGCTGGTGATGACCGGGGATGCCACCCTGGCGCTAGACGGGGAGATGCAGCCGCTGCTGGCGGG
>JARWLF010001060.1:0-19906 GCA_029853055.1 Scenedesmus sp. KT-U | reverse complement strand
ACATCAGACAACTGCATGGGTGCTCAGTTGTCACCCCTGACCCCAGTTATAGCAACAATAAGCACCCGAACACGTCAGGTGCAACGTACAAACACCATATAAGCTAACCGATAGCGAAGCATGCGCCACCAAGCTCATCTACAGCCGCTAAAGGCGTTGTTTTGTGGCGATGCTGATTGTAGGCGATTGGACTGACACGGTTACCAAGCGTAGCACTGCTAAGGTAAGCTCAAGCAACACAGAATAGGGGACTATGATAAAGTCTGCATGCAGCAGACCTCTGACAATGGAGAACACACCTTATCTGCCAACCTCCACACAGCTTTGTTCTGCGGTTGACGCGATGACCCCTGATGCCTGGACAAAAGCCTTCCTTGCGGCACCGAGGCAATGTTTGATGCAAATTTGCGTGGCTTGCGAAACGCTGCTGTCTGGATAACAGAAGGCACGACTGAACTTGCAGTGATTCCGCTCGCGTCTGCTACTCATAATTTAAGCTTCTTGTTTGACATCAGAATGAAGCCGGCAGGAGGCATGAGGCTGACGCCACGTAACAAGCACAGACAAAACCGCCCTTGGAGCGGTCAGTGTCATCTTTCCGTGCGGTAATGTGCAATTGGTTTTCCTGATGCGTACGTGTAGCCAAAAAAGAAGTTCAAAAACATGCATGGAAGTCATGTCGCATGTTTGACCGTAAGGTCTGATGTGTATCTCCTTTCAGCAGAAACGTCAAACAGGCGAATCGCAGATAATCTGTGCCAAGCATAATCTTTATCAGGTGCTGCAAAAGTACTGCTTCACCTGGGCCTGGCGCAGATGTTGTGCAAAGTGCAACACGGTCAACAAAACATGCAGCAGCTGACCGAGCAAGATGTGCACACTGTTTTACCCGACATGTCACATCAACGACACTTAACAAATGGAATAGGAGTGTAGCACTGTTTGCCTGCTGATTGCTGATGTTGCACCAACAACTCTGCAGGTGCTGCTGCTCAGCAACGTTGGCCAGAAGTCCGTCATCACCATAATCCGATCATGTATGCTAGGTGTCGTTCTTTACTAAATGCCATTTGATAGGAAGTGGTGACCGTAAGCAGCATCAATATCATCACCTCTGACTCTGCACAAATGTGAAAAAAGGTTGTAGCATCACTCTCAGAATGCATTCTGCATATGCTTAGGCTGAATGTTGACTGCAAAGTACTTCTCGTCTTACAACTGGAAGCTCCCTCACGTGTGACTTGCCTGCCAGTGCTGTAACCATCCATAACACCGCAGATGTATGAGTTAGAGCAATACCTAATGTAGTTGCTGCAACCTGCAAGCATTGCTATTGCTTTGAGAGTTGTGTGTACACAGGGACGCCTCAGGCTGGTAGGCGCCGCAACAGCACAGTGCTGTGCATATGCAGGTCTGCATCAGGCCAGTTTTCACACCACTGAGAGTGATACCTGAGACTCTCTCTGACCCTTGCAATGTTTTGAGATGTAGTCACAGCCTTCAATGCAAGGTTTGCAGTTGTGTTGTGCTGCAGTATGAGACCACAACACTCAGCTAGCTTTTCCTGCAGTGATCGTTGGCAAGGACTTCTGCTACTAACAGCAGTTCGTCTACCCTTTGCAACGTCTGTAATATCATACTGGCAGACGCTGGCCGCTCAACCATCATAGCGAAGCTTGCTGGAGTAGAAGCGAGCTGCTGCTTTCTGGCCGCCACTGGATTTGAGCAGGGACTGCCTTTTCAGCAGTGCACCAGAGGCACTAGACCATGTGACGAGCATGTATTTGACCCTGTCGTAAAGTAACGGAATCTGCGTTCACGTGCAAGGTAGATGTCATGTCACCACGCACAGTAATACTGCCTACTACAGGCTGCGGTACAGTACTGCCTATAGTGGAATCCTGAAGCCAAGGCTCACGTGCTCAGTGCATACAGCATGCATCCAGTATGACGAACTTCTGGTGTGAAGATACAGAAAGGTTGTGCTTGCTGTCAGTTATCACACGCATGATGAAGTGAGCTGGTAGTGACCTTGATGAGCTGTAACAGGAAGACAGCCAGGCACCTTTGATTGTCAAACTACTAAGGATGCTGTACAGCAAAGCTTCGGCACTGTTGTGCACAATTCAAGCAACAGTAGAGGTTATATGCGCTCGTGCACACAAGCTTCAAAGCAGTATGTCAAAATGAGCACTGAGCAGCCAGCCAAGAAGCAAAAGAGGGAGGCAGGCATGACTGATTCAGCCAACCCGCCAGTGACCGCAATATCGTATCGCTGGAACGATAAGAATGTCTTTCATGCCATCAACGAGGGCCGCTTTCCTGCGGAGAAGATCTTCGACAGACCACACTACTTCGCACTGCTTGACAAACTGCCGGTTACGCGCGGTCACAGCTTGCTGATCACTAAACATCCAGCAGCTACTATGTTTGAAGACACGATGCCTCCAGAAGCTCTTGCGGACACCATGGTTGACCTGCAGGTTTGTCAGCTGTCAGCTAGCAGTCATTCTGACCATCAACAGCTGATGCAACGCGCCACAGCTGCAGGAACAGTATAGCGGCGTCTATAAACCATCCTTCTATGTATGTGATCACTACTCAGCTGCTGAATAGTCATCCAAACAGCTTGCATGGCTCACAAGCTCTGTCCTGCAATAGCAGGGCCTCAGTCATGAACGGGCCTTCAATTCACCCCATGAGGCCTGTTTTGCCGCATGGTCATCGTTTACGTGGTGGAATCAACAAATCTCATTCCTATCACTCGCTGTAGGTGTTGACCCGTGCAGTACAGAAGGCCACAGGCTGCAGTGGTGTTCGTATCAAGCAGAACAATGGCCCTGCAGCTGGTCAGTGTGTACCTCAGCTGCACTTTCACGTCATACCCATGAACGGACCAGAGGAGGAGGTAGGTTCTGGTTAAATAAGTTCAATAAATAACATACAGCAGGACAAGCGTCACTCACGTTAGATGTGTGATGTATGCAAGTGACACAAGGCCACAAGGCAACATTTGTATAGCCTTGTGAGAGGTTGTACATCTCAGCACAGAGGGTATGCAGTGGACGCAAAGGACAATGAACGACAGAGGCGGAGACTTGGATCTTGAAGCGTGCAGCGTTCATGGATGCCTGACTGAGTTTACACAACGCTGAAGTATGCATTGTTGTTATCATGTTATACTCGCAGGATTTTGCAAAGCGCCAGCCACTGCAGGACGAGGATGCAGGACAGTTGCTGGCAGCAATAAAGAATGCGCTGCCAGCCACGTACTCGGGTGATGGTGTTCACGCTTGGATACCCTCAGCAGCAGAGATGGAAGAGCTGGGATACCTCATTCACAGCCTGTGTATCCCAGGTACGTCAGATATGTCATCAGTACATGTTTCGATATGTTTTGATTCTATTGTTGCTGAGGTTTGTGTAGATGTATATCGCCCGATCACTTGCTACTTTACATTGTCAGTGTATATGAGTTGATGTTATGATCATCTGTGGGTGTGTGCAGGTATGCAATGGACTTTGCTGCGATTACAGATTATCATTACATTCGATACCATCATATACCATAGCCAGATAATGGTCATACTTTGCCAGAATAATGCAGATCCCTTTTGTTGAGTACTTGACGACTTTTCTGTGCAGGTACTGTTGTGTTGCTCTCAGGGCATCTTGGCAGTGGCAAGACAGCAATAGCTCGTGGTATCATCCGCGCATTTTGCGGCGACCCCAGCATGTTCGTTCCGTCTCCAACTTTCCTGCTGAATCTCAGTTACCAGGAGGATACAGCACACGAGCTCAGTCAGCAGCAGCAGCTGGATCAGCAGCAGCAGCAGCATGCAAATGGTGATGTCGCAATGCAAGATCAGCAGCAGCAGCAACAGAAAGTTGGCAGCAGCATACATCATATGGATCCCTACCGATTGGGTACTACTGACAAAATGGCAGGGCTTATCGACTTCGAGTCTGCATTCCAACAAGATGTTTGTGTTATAGAATGGGCAAGTAAGATGCCGAGCAGCGTTATGACGCTTCCGAGAAATCGAACGATAGAAATAAACATAGCTGGCAGCGGCGCTCAAGCAGCTGGGCGGCTGGTACATATAAGATGCTCACAGGAAGATGTACAGGCGCAGTCTGACGCTGCTGCTGCCGGCAGCAGTGGACCATGCGCTGAGCTGCTGCTGCGGTGGCGGCAGCAGGGCTTACCCAAGCCACAGGTTGTATGGAAGAACAACAGCAGCAGCAATGCAGCGGGGTTGTCTGGGCAGCAGCAGCAGGGACTAGCAGCAGCAGCAGCAGCGGGGCTTGTGCCAGCTGGCGATCCAGCTGAGTGGTTGGTGTTGGGAATAGAGAGCAGCTGTGATGATACTGCTGCTGCTGTAGTGAGAGGGGATGGAAAGATCCTGGCACACAGAGTTGCTTCTCAGGTATGATTAGGCTAGCAGCCTGCTTGTCCTGCGATGCCACTTGCCATGGTGCTCACACAAATACACTATGTATCCTACAATGTGTCTGATATCTGCATGCATACGACCCTGTGTGGTTTTGTACAAGGTTCTGTACAAGTTGGGTATCTACATCTGCTTGCTGCTGCTGCTGCTGCTAGGTCGGTCTTCATGAGCAGTACGGCGGTGTCAAACCTGATGTAGCCTGCAAGGCACATGCAGCAGCAATACAAGCAACAGTGGATGATACCATAGCAGCAGCAGGGATCTCAGCAAAGCAGCTGTCAGCAGTAGCAGTAACCATTGGCCCAGGCTTGTCACTTTGTCTTCAGGTATGCATTGGCATGCATTGTGATTCATTGGGGTAAGTGACAGTGGGGACGCTACTGCCTGCATTGGGCTACAAAAGGAGTGCATTGGCTGTCTGTTGCTTGTTTTGTTTGTTCTGTGACTCAAGCAACGAGCTTTTGCACACAATGCACATGACTGCAAACTGCGCTGCTGCTGCTGCTGCTGCCAATGCAGGTTGGCGTACGTCATGCGTTACAGTTAGCTGCTGAACATCAGTTGCCCTGGGTGCCAGTGCATCACATGGAGGCACATGCATTGATGGCAGCAATGCCTGGGGTACTAGATCAGCAGCAGCAGCAACAACAGCAGCAGCAGCAGCCAAAGATGACCTTCCCAGCGCTGCTGCTGCTTGTATCTGGCGGCCACAACATGCTGGTGAGCAGTAGTAGTACACTGCCATATACTGTGTCTTTGGTGTTTCTCGAAATGCATTGTTTAAATGCGTTCTATTCACAATGCGTGCATGTGTTTGTCACGGTGATTGTGGTGGTAGTAATTTGACAAGGTGGCTAGACTACTGGGAATAACAGCTATACCAGGTAACAGATAACATGTTATTTCTGTCACTCCTTTCAACTGCCTCTGGAACCTTGTCAGTTTCAGGAATTGATCTTCCATCGGGCACTACATGAACTCCATGGGTTTAGGAATGCAGTGAAACGCTAAGCAAAAGCATTGTGAAGCGATCGTGACCCTCGCTGCTGCTGCTGCTGTTGCTGCTATAGGTGGTCCACATCTAGAGCAGCTTGCTGCTGCTGCTCTTCCAGAAGACCTTGCTCGCTACAAGGGGAAGCTGCAGCTGCCACTGAGACAAGATAAGACAAGCTGTAACTTCAGCTTCAGGTGATGTTCGGCACTGCTGCTGCTGTTACTGCTGCTGCTGCTGTTACTGCTGCTGCTGCATTGTCTCTGGTGCAATTCATTATTCCCATGTACCCTCTACAGCCTGTAGCTGATGCAGCTGATGTCAACACCGCCATGCTGCTGCTGCTGCTGCTGCTGCTGCTGCTGCTGCTGGTGGTGCTGTAGCGGTTTGAAGACGTCTGTTGGCAAGCTGGTTGAGAGTGAGAAGCTTCGACTGCAGGAAGAAGCAGCAGATGAAACACAGATCAACAGGTGTGTGGACGAGAAGTTCATAGGCATCTGTAAAACTCTATGTATGAACATGCCAGTCATTTCTGAAGCATGTGATCGCTTCCAAGCGGGTGAAAAGATCTATGATGTATTGCCAGACGCTGCAAATACTGATTGCGGCAAATGATCATAAGTATGTCTGCTGCTGGTGCTGCTGCTGCTGCTGGAAACAGGGTGTATGCTGCTATCGCATCTCTGTTTCAAAATGTTTGTGTCAGGTTTCTTGAAGAGCGCACTGAACGAGCTTTACAAAGATGTGCAACAGATCAAACAGAAGCAGGACAGGTATTTGTAGGTAGTCAATATCATCCTGTTAGCTAGGTATTTGATCATTCATTTGCATTCTGCATAACACATACTGTTACGAGGCAATGAGTCATGATAAGATTTCATTGATTCTTATGCATGATTCGGGCAGGGGGCGAGTAAACTGTGTGAAGCTTCTGCTGTGTTGTCGTCATCTTTTGCAGGCCATGGTCGCATGTGTTGTAGTTGCTAAGCACAGTTTGCCTCGTAGCTAGATGTCTAATCTTCAGCACCACTTGGTCGTTGCCGTGTTGGCTTAACGCATGATTCAAGCAAGGGACAAATTAATCTAAGTGAAGCATCTGTTGTGTTGTTGTTATCATCCTTCTGCAGGCTATGGTG
Source organism: Scenedesmus sp. KT-U (assembly GCA_029853055.1). Classification (NCBI taxonomy): domain Eukaryota; kingdom Viridiplantae; phylum Chlorophyta; class Chlorophyceae; order Sphaeropleales; family Scenedesmaceae; genus Scenedesmus; species Scenedesmus sp. KT-U. The sequence goes on along the minus strand of JARWLF010001060.1, from coordinate 13,325 downwards.
ACGTGTCTTGTGGTTGCTGGTGGTGTGGCAGCCAACAAGAAAGTTCGCAGCGCTCTCAACAATATTGCGAATAGATATGATCTACCATTTCTGGTGCCACCAGCTAAGTTCTGCAGTGACAATGGGCTGATGGTTGCCTGGACGGGAGTTGAACGGTTGAAGTTGGGGTTATGTAGGCCACCACCACCATCACTAGCACAGGTATGTATACATATAAAGTACTCTTTGCAAATGATGCACTTCACAAATATTATATGTATGTGTGCATAAATCTTGCATATACGAGCATGTGTGTGTGATAAGATTGGCTGATGTAGGCCACCACGATCGTCACTAGCACAGGTATATACACATATAGAATATTTTACCTAATTCAACTTTTGTTGAGCTTTGTATGTATGTGTGCATCGTAATAAGTGCAGAAGGAACTCACCAAAATATCATGCTTCGAATCATGAACCTGATCGAATGGTCATGAACCAATCTGGTGCATGCTTTCCTGAATGCACACATTCTAGTATGTATGTGTGACTAACCGTATGCGTAATGAATCCATCTGTGCATTGTCTTTCAGTGTACTCATTGCTGATGCACACATATGTATGCTTTACTGATTGTATATTTTACTATTTGTTGCAGTGCCCTTTTCTGTCCCCCTGATGAATGCCCTTATCTGCCCCCTGATAGAATACTAAATGTTGAGATGTATATCCGTCACTAATGTATGTGTGTAGGTGGAGTCAGCCGTAGAAGTTCTTCCCAGGTGGCCACTGGGTCCAGTTGATGTGAGAGGAATGACAAAACAGAACGCAAAACATTGTAAACTGCTGCATTAGGACAGCAGCAGCAGCAACAGCAGCAGCAGTGACAGCCTGCGAAATTCCAACAGCCTGGTATTGTTGATGTGCGGCTTGACTCCATCACTTGCTGCGGCGACGTCGATGGACGCGGCAGCAGCAGCGCGATCAGCGGCTGGGTGCTCTATGAGGCTGTTATTCATGGAGCTGTAGTGCCATAGCAGCAGCAGTGACCATGATGATGATAGTGTCATCATGCCAACAGCAGCTTAGATTTGTAGAAGTGCATAGCCTATATCCAGCAGGCCTCACCGCAGTAGCTTGCGACAGCTTCGTTCTCATAGATTGAGTTGGTGTTACAAGAACAATCATGAGATTGCCAATCAGCAGTGCAGATTACTTGATATGAATGTGAAGTCAAGATAATTGTGTGTCATCTTTATAATGATTCAGGTCTTGTTTGCCTTGTCACAATTCAGTGAAGTCAGACTGCAGGGATTTTCGAAATAGGTTACTCCCTAAGGAACTCAAGTTTGATCATCTCGAACCTGCATGTGTCCGTGACAACTGCCTGCAGCTGTCATGACTTGACACGGCTGTAGTACATAGGATGCAGCCTTGCTGTGTTGCAGGGTCTAACACATGTGCAGTGCCCTGGGTCTTGGCACAGTGCCAGTCCAGTGTTGGCGCTTAGCACTAGGCGCCTGTTTGGCACCACGTTGGGTGCTTTCTTAAGCAAGCTGCCAACCCAATCAAGGCTGTATTGTGAAAGAAAGGGAATTTGGCTCATGCAGCAATTCTATGCAACAAAAGATGGAATAAGCTTGAAGCTGCTTGTAAGGGGCCGCCACCCAGAGAAAGTGCTGGGACATGAAGCAGGCTCTCAACCCTTGTGTCGGCATCATGCATCCGAAAGTGTCCTTCCCACTGATGGCACAACCCTCGTTTATTGTGCAGGTAATACTAGACGACTTTCGGACCTTTTCGCAGCATGTTCAACGTACTCGGTACCGTGAGTAGCGGCCCTATTATTTGCAGCATACTTTGCACGTTGCATGTTAACTGCTTTGCTGCCCTCATGTCTTTTTCACATGATATACACCGTGTATCCTTGAAGGTTGGTGTGGGTTGAGTTCGCACTGAAGTTGAATGCTACCGTCGCATGTTTGTGCTGTGCATGGAGCGAATTTCCTAGCAGCTGATGATGATGATGATGATGATGATGATGATGATGATAATGATGATGATGATGATGATGATGATGATGATGATGGGTTTGTTACACGGTAGCTGGGTGCGAGGTTCATTGAGCTAGCATCCTAAGGACAAAATCTTCCAGCAGGGGCCCTGATCGAAACATAAGATGAGAGTGTTACAGCTGCACAGCTGCAGAAGAACGATGTACTTGCAGCCAAAAGCGTTGAAGTTGAATCACAGCACGTCACAGTGTGCACTCACCATCAGCTCTGCACCCAACTTGCTGGCCGCCTAATATGACAATGACGTCACTGATTCAGACATCGCTAGCTAGCGCATACGCAGAATTACAGAGGACGCACTCGACAGGTATGCCTGGCCAAAGCACAACGTAAGCAGCCGATAAGACTGCCCTCCATGCAAAATCGTTTGCTGAGCACAAGTGAAGTGCCAAGTAGTATACAGTAGAATACAATGCACACAGCATGCCATGCCCCCCACCTTCGCAGCTGCCGCTGAGCCTGATCAGGATTGAAGAAATGGGGAATGCACATAGCACCCTCATCGAGCTGCTGATGTTGATGGATTCAGGGCAACAACAAAATCGGCTATCGGCTATCAGCATATAGCTGACTTGTAGTATCTTCTGGTGACAACAAGAAACCTCAAATGCTTCCTGCCTGCAAGATACTGAGCTTACTGACCCAAAAGAACGAACTTTCATTCCTGTTGGAGGGACAAAATCTCACCCACACTGAACAGTGGCATTAGATGCTACTAAATAACAGGTACCACTTCAGTGGTAACTGCTGCTGCTGCTGCTGGACACTCCCAGAACTACTGCTCGGTGGCTTCTGATACTATCAGGGCAATTATTGCTGCTGCTGCTGTTGGGCACTGCACAGGTTCCCATGATTTTCAACCACCGCCTGAGTACCAGTTCCATTCAAGAGATATCGACTAGGTGTCAATGCAGCTACTTGCAGAGAACGAGCATGAGAAGTACTGCAGGTAGATGTAAGATGCATGTATGCACTCCACCATCCTGTCCAAGTGGTTTTGGACCACAGTCACAAAACCACACCGCTGCTGCTCACTGTCTTGAAGACTAGGTTGTTACTGCTGACTACTAGCACCAAGTTGTCGATACTGCTGCGCTCTGCAGGGCTACATCGGCACTGTAGTCACAAAGTGAAGTGAAGAATGCAACAACTTGAAGCACATCTGTCAGCTGCTGAATGCAGAACGCCGATATGCGGAACAGCCACAACAACATGCAAGCCATGATTCACATATTTACTCATGGTTTGAACCCCAGGGCTAGTAGCATAGAATAGCTGCACTGCACAGCGTGCCATCCGTCTAAATCTGCGTTGACAACATGCAGAAAGGCGACAACAACAACGTGCATTGATGAATGCGTGCATGCCTTGTACATGTAAAACATGCATGCAAATGCAAGCAGAGCTACCTCTGGCAAGTCACAATATTCAACAAACAATATGCAAAGATTGATATGCAAGCAACACACAGCTGGCACCTGGCTGCTAAACCACTGCATAGTATCCTGCAACATGGCTGAATACAAATCCGATTTTGAGTCAGCAAACGCTGTGCCTTTCTCTGCAGCAGGACTTGTTCAGTGTTCCTTTCCCAAAGGGCGATTTTCATTCCCCGAACCTAAACCCTACCTTCAGAAAAGGTAGCTTTCATTGATCATCAAGCTGAAAAAACATAAAGAAGCCGTTGCTTGTGCAGAGCCCACAGCTATCAGAATGCAGATACCTCAGCAGCAGCACACACCCACATAACAGCGGCATGCCATACCGGCGATTGGCAAGCCACATTAAATCATGAGCCACATCATCCACTGCTTGCAAGACATACAACAACTTAGTAGCTAGCCTCGGCATGCTGGTTTGGATACGTCCCTTTCAGTATATCCTGCAAAAACAGAGTCTCGAAATCTGCAAAAAAGAGCCAGACGAAACTTGGCATGCCGTGGTGGCTTTATTCATACAATGCCAAACTGCAACACACCATCAAAGCTGTCTCCCCATGCTTTCATTCCAAGTCATCTACTAGGATCTAGTATTGCTCTCTTTTTTGTGGAATGAACAAGCCTGGTGATAGCAAAAAGTACACTGCTGCTCGTGCTGTTTTGTGAGCAGAATATGTACTGTTTGCACCATATTTACATTATATAACATTATATCATAACACTGCAGTACTACTGCTGGCAAGCTCTCGTTGTGACACAGGAAAGTAACACACAAAATAACATCCCTTGGTGTCAATAACACTGTTAGTAACAAACTACGTCTGAGACCTTGTAACAGCTGGAGTCGCCTAGGCAGATAACTAGAAGAATACTAAGAACAGGATAACTTGCAAAACAGCATGATATGTTAGCTATAGAACATTCCTTGCCCTGTTATATAAGCTGGTTGCAACAGTCGCAAAACTGCTGCTGCTGCTGCTGCTGCTGCTGTCGCTCAAAGTGCCCACTACTTGATATGCTTCACAGACTGCCAGGTATGTTACAAAGCTGTATGTAACGCACAGCATATGTCAGCCTCAAATGCGGATTACGTCATCTGATTGTTATTTGAGCTGACAGCTGGACTATCCAGATCACAATGCGAGCAGTTGCTGCCGCTGCTGCTGCTGCTGCTGCCAAAGCTGCTGCTGTAGCCATCCTCATCAACATTGCTGCTGCTGCTGCCGGGGCTTTCGCCGAATAACACAGTAACATGATCATCTGTTACTTGTGTTGTTTCAGCTGTTATTTTTCTTGTTACGTGACTTTTCAAGGTCCAGTGCTGCTGCTGCTGGGCTGCTGCCAGGGTGTGATCATCGCTGCTGCCAGCAGCAGCAGTGCTGCCAGACTCTTCATCTTGTGACAGCAGTGGCTCTTTCAGTGCTGCTGCTGCTGCTGCTGCTGGACCAGGTGATTTTGTTGGTATCAAGTAGTGCTTGGCCCTTCTGAGCCACCTTGCAGAAAACCTGTTTGTTGCTTTCCTGCTGCTGCTGCTGCTGCTGTCATCATCGTGCTGCTGCTGCTGCATTTTGTCAGTATACAAGCAGCGGAAGGGATAACATCTGCAAACAAATGGCAACAGTAGCAGTAAACATGAACGTTTTGAAAACCAACACAATCTCATCTGGGTAGATTGGTGTGAAAAAAGAAAAGAAAGAAAAAAGACAAGAAAGAATGCTGCTGCTGCTGCTGCTGCTTATATCCGACACGAGCAACCTGCCAAATGTCAAAGATATGACCTTGAATCAAATCATCACACAGCAAGACAAATGCACTGTTGTAATGCAAGGCAACTAAATAAGATAAAATAAATGAAATGACATAACAATTAAGATCGAAAAGGAGAAATGGCAAATCTCTTATCCTACCTGCACAGAAGAGGGACCAGTATTGTGACGGCTCTCATGATCATCAACATGACTAATCCAGCCCACACCCATATCACAGCAGCAGGCATAACATCCGCTGCTGCTGCTGCTTCACTCAATGCACTGCTGCCAGCACCCGCTGCTGCTGCTGCTGCTAGGTGACTGCCACTGCTGCCAGCAGCAGCAGCAGGGGTCCAGGCTGAGCCGGATAGTGCATTGTAACCCTGATTGCTCCATGATATAGTAGTAGTTAGGGTGTAAGGATGTGTTACTTTATACATGTTACCAACATCACTGTCATTGTGCCCTGAAACCCTACTATCATAACCCCCAGCAGCAGCAGCAGCAAGATTGCTAAACCCTGCTGCTGCCGGGGTGGGGTTTGATGACCCTAGGGTATAAGCCACCGAATGCAGGTCTGGCAGCGGCTGCGTAGCCGGGGTTTTGCTGGTATTGGCAGCATTAGGGTTTAGGAACCCTTGGCCTGCGAACATAAGCCCTAGGCTGGGTGTGGCACAGAGCAGCATGGATGCTGATGCGTACTTGAAACCTGCAAGCATTAGCAGGGTTGTGCAACAGGTGCGCATGTCGTTGGTTGCATAATTTGGGGCGGGGGCACACAGGCATCTCAAAGTTACATGGACATATTGCCTTAGATGCCATTATGGCATAAGTACCTTTGTTCGATGATGCCGATTGCAGCTGTGCCGAGTGATTATGAAAGATCAACCGCTGACTGTGTAGTCAAAGAGTTAAGGCCTTGTGACATCCGTATGCAGCAGTACCCACGACATAGTGTCGATCAGCTCGTACCTCCGGCACCGTACAGCACTCCGTCCAGCACGAACGCCAGCGCGTTCAACGGCTGCGTGACCGCAACGATCGGCATCAACTGCCCGGCGAGCTTCAACACGTCGACATTGGGAGTGAACAGGCCCGGAATGGCGTGTATACCGGCGCCCAGCGCGATCGCGAGTACGAAGCCGAGTCCGGTCGCCATGGCGACGGCGGCGACGACGATCTTCCTGGCGTACCTGCGATCAGTACCGACGTTCATGGGCTTCAGTGCTTCAATTCAGGGCTTCAATGCAAGCTGACAGGGTTCTATCAGACGGTCAATGCACTTACATGTAGGGCAATGCACAGTCGATGTTGCTGCTGCTGCTGCTGCTGCTCTCCGACGGCACAGTAGTACTGTAGCAACTCACTCGTATTGTCCCGCTGCTGTAGCTCTTGCCATCAGTGTTTGACAAGCTACTGCAAGACTGTCTGCCAACAGACTTGAAGCGAGCCAGACCTGAAATGCAACCTGTGGCAGCAGCAGCAACAGCAGCAGCAGCAGCAGCAGTACACTGTCAACAAGTACTCAAGCAGCGATAAGCAGTCAAGGTCCTCCCACTCTTGCATTGGTGCATTGTCTCCTTGTCAAACAACTATCAATGTGAAGAGGCGACCTCAACTGGTGAAGAGGCCCTCTAAACAACAGAATGACATTCTACTTGGAGAAAAGCGTGTTTTATGTGTGCCAACGCGCGTCCGGTCCGCACACTATGAATATCGCAGAACATGTGTTCTTGTCATGCTGCATTGCTGCCAGTACATAACTCTATCGCAACACAATGAAACCAGTTTCAAAGCAGACAAAGTTGAGAGGTATGGGGATGTTATGCAGACCTTTTCAAGGCGACCTTTTGCAGAAATGCATCCTAGTGCATGTGCAAGGCGTGGCTGCACAAACAGTATTTGAAGCAAGACATTCCAGACCTAACCAATGCATCAGCGCACCTGGTGCGCAGCTGCCGCCAGCGGTCCCGCTCGCGCCACCAAGCTCGTCGCAGCCGCGAACACGGCGGAGATACTGAGCGTCCGCAGCAGCAAGAACCCCGTCGGCGCGAACATCGAGCCCAAGCTCTTCCAGTCCAACCCTTTCGTCATCAACTGTGTTACTTTCAGGTTATAACACCGTTGCAGCACCACAAACAGGCCCATTACCGGCAGGCTTTGCGCGATGGCGGTAGCGAGCGCCGACCCGCGGACGCCGAGTCCCAGCGGCCAGATGAACAGCGGCTCCAGGGCGATATTGAGCACGTTGCAGATTACCGTAGCATAGAACGGGGTTTTGGCGTCCTTCATACCACGAAACACACCCTGCACAATAACACAAAAGTAACACATCACATCACATGAATGTGTCTTTTCACTTGCGTTGATATCAAGCCGCCGCTGCTGCTGCAGCAGGAGTGCTACAATGCACAGACGTCGTTCTGTGAAAAGACCCAAACAATGCAAGTACAATGCAAGCACAATGCATGTCACCACTGCTGCTGCTGCTAGCGGCTGCTGCTGCTGTCAGACCCACCTGTAGCACCAGCAGCAGCAGCGTGACCGGTGCAGCAAACCCTCTGATGACGAGAAACTGCTTTGTGGGTTTATGTAATGGTGACGATTCAGGCGCACCCCAGATTGCTGACAAGGACTCACTGCCAGCAGTCAAAATGACAACCTGCAGTGCAAACAATAACTAAACTATGTTATCATTAAACATAACATGTCATGTAACAAAGTGGGCTGTTGAATGGTATGAATGTGTTGCTGCCTGAACACAGCTGAAGTCACAAGAGCAGATCATTGCCAAGAATAAACTGCTATACGATCCTGTGCCAACCTGGATAAGTGAGAATGACAAGGCCAACCACAATGACGCAGACACAGCGCACGATAGGCCATCCTGCTGCTGCTGCTGCTGCTGCTCGAGACTGCTGCCAGCAGCAGCAGCAGCAGTGTCTGATGTGACATCGCTGCCGGCGCATTTCTGCAGCAGAGGCTGCTCTAGATCTGACTCTACATCTGCTGCTGGCCACGCTGGTGCCAATAATGCTGCTGCTGCTGCTGGCAGCAGTGATTTGGATGATGGTGATGGGATCTCATCAAGCACTACTTCAAGATCTGTGCTGCTGCTGCTGCTGCCAGGCACCTGATCTCCTGTGATCACTTTTGGTGAAGCATCATGATCAGCAGCAGCAGCAGCAGCAGCAGCAGCAGTGGTGGTTGTAGTGCCTGCTTCCTCTGCCGCTGCTGCTGCCGCCACGCTGCTAGTGGTCACCGCTAGCAGCGGTGCATTGAACAAACGTGTTATGCTGGTAAAGATGTTCATAGCCATACCGACACCTGTATAACAAAGTAACATAACTTAACAACCACATAACATAACTTGACAACACAACATAACAACAGATAAGCTCGTGAACCCTTCTGCATCCCAACATGCAATATGCAAGCAACTGCAATCATTGCAAGTAAGCAAATGACCAATGCACGGCAAATGCACGACATAAATGCACGGCAGCAGCGGCTGCCGCTGCTGCTGCTGCTGACCTGCCAGCTGTACTGCACCAAGATGTCCCACATAAGCAGTATCGACCAACTGCGCCAGAGGATCAGCAGCAAGAGTAGCCAGCATCTGCATTGCAACAGCAGCAGCAGAAGCAACAACAGTACTTCAGAAGTTTGCTTATATTCTTGACCTGAATGCAGCAGCACAGCAGGATCCAGGTCGCATTGCATGTAATGCAACTGGCTGTACTGGCAACAGCATTATGCAAGTACGATGGGCAGACATGGCATGGCAGCAGCAGCAGCAGCACTGTGGCGCATTTATTGTTTGCGAAAGCAGTACTTGAAATCATCCAAACTATAGAAGAATTATTCTGACCATAACCTAGTGACTTCAAAACCCCACTTATACACTTATAGCTCGTCACCATGTGTGAGAATGACGTCATTGAGGAGTCACCAAGATGAGAAATGACAAACCCTGACTAATGACTAAAGTGATGAGTCATACTTACAGGCAATGCAAAGGTGACAACCTCATACCAAGCGTTCTCCTGTTTTTGCTGCTGCTGCTGGTCATTAGCAAGCGGAGCATCCGAGCCATATATGACCAAGAGAGGCACTTTCTCTTCTGCTTCATCTTGCTGCTGCTGCTGCTGCCGCTGCTGCTTCTCACTGACATCTCTATGCACATCGCTGCTGGTGTCATGTGTCTGTATGGTGACTGCTTCCCCTGCCGGTGCCCTATTATGATGTTTGCTGCTGTTGATGTCAGCAAAACTCTGGGATTTCAAAGACCCAGGTTCGAATCCCGCTCGTGGCAAAACAACACGGTGGTTTTCATCCACAGTGGAGCACGTGCTGTAGTCCCTTACAAAGCTGGGCTGTGATACACTGTTCGCGCTGAAGCTGCTGAACTGGGCTGCTGTGCATTGGCTGTCTTCATATGACACAAATGAACCACATGTGCTGGTGCATTCAGCTGTTGCATTGCCAATGCAGGTGCTATCGTGCTGCCTCGTTGCTGCTGCTGCTGCTGGAGGTGTTTCTTTGGCTGGAAAAGGCTGTCGTGTAGCATCCACATCTGACGTCCTGTGCAGCAACAGCGACAATTGGAAGGCGTGTGAGACTTGCCGTCGTTGGAAAAAAGGAAAGCAATAGTAACATCTCGTCTGTAAGTTGAAAGTTGAAAGTAAACCCGCTCCGGCCTGTCGGCCCATGGGTATCTATGCCCCCCGAGTGACTCGAAGAGACATTCACAACAATCTCGTCTGTAAGAGTGTGTAACAGGAAGTTGGGGATTACATAACCCTAATCCAGCTGAGATTGCCTGAGTATGCATGTGCAACTGGGGTTGTGGCTTGGCCGTGATGTGCAGCTGCAAAAGCATCCCTATTGCAATCCGGATAAAATTAATTCCAGTGCAGCGTTTATGCAAGGTGAACAGACGAGAAGAAAAGTTGTCGACTGCCATGCAAGGACGTCACAAGTCTGCACGGCTTGCGCTGGGCAGCGGCTGGCACCCTTTGACTCTTAACATACTCGTTTGATTGGGATATATGACAGATCAATCAACATTGGTGCGCGCGCTCGTCGGTTGAGCATGCACGTGCGGCACATGGACAGCGAGCTCCTCCATTCCGAAACCGGCTACCTGGCACGTGTGTTCCACTTATGCTGCTGCTGGGTAGCCCAGAAACAGTACACAGCTGGTAACTCACCTGTGTATCACGTCTTGCACAGAAGCAGCCACGCCTTTGCTTTGTTTGCCGATTGATGAGTGCTCCGAGCCACTGCAGCTGTTGACTGCAGAAGGCATCCAATCAGTGCTGCTCAATTGGCTGCCAACAACTTTCACAACTGAATGAAGTCCTGGAAGAACGGGCGATGACGTACGAAGCAGCTGAGAGCTGCGGAAGCGTTGCGCGGGTTGTTTCTGTCAGTCGAAAGGTACTCAATGGATCGAGCACAAGACCATGCAGACACCAAAGTAGAATGAGGAAACATCAAGCAGCTACGACAAGCAGGGTGCATGGGATGAATCTTGAGCAGAATATGCCTGTCACCCCGAACTTTGAAGCAAGCAGATTGCGTACAGTCTAGTACACCGTTTCTGGCTATGTCGAAAGCATTATGCTTGTCTTGACCAGCATCCAGTGTGCAATCTACAACCGGCAAGTTCACGCACCTGCACTTTCCGAGACTCGTACAGCCCCGCAAGCGCAAAGGATAATATCGGCGACGAAACCCAAAATCATGCCTGCTTATTACGGTTGTGGGCTCCCTACGAGCGTCCCATGTGTCCGTTGCTACCACAGCACCCGTGGATGCCACACTCCTAGGAGGCCTGGCAAAATGTGCTTTCATGCAGATCGCAAAACCATTATTGTAATTGGTTGCAAAGTATCTATGTAAATGTCAGCGTGTATGGGGTGTGGTTGATCAGATACAGCTGCAAGACCTCTGTAGTGAGAGAAAGGGGATTTGGCTCATGCAGCAATTCTAGGTAGTATCAGGCATGCGTTGTGCACATCCTCCTCATCTACGTTCAGCTCAGCATCACTGATACTTATGAGAGGCGTCAACAAGGCGAGACCAGCCGTCCCTCCGAGGGGGTAGTCCCGGATGGAGGCAGTGTTTCCTGGCAGGGATATACTGGCAGGCTAGCATGATGCTGGTGCAGGCATGCTTCGACTAAACAGATTAGCTGTTCTCGTGTGTGATATATAGCAGTAGTTGGATACAGAAATGCTGCAAAGTGATTTTCAGAAGATGCAGATTTCAGACTCGGCTGCTGCACAATGGACCGATAGCCTAGTCTAGGACCCTGCACTGCATGGCATGGCAACACTCAAGCTGTTTGCTTGTTGTTTGCTATACCCCGTACGATCTCTCTGCTTCGACCGTAAGTATATATCATATATGTGAGTCACACCGTGTGAGTGGAGACCAACAGTCACTGATTATGGCAGTGGGGACTCCCCAGGGACAGTATTGGATACTGTGCAAGCCTCCGAGTGAGTCGAAGCAAGCACATCAATTCAAGCCTTACTGAGTCTGGATGAAGTTGTGTTTCAGTGGTCTGCATGAACGTGTACGGCCCCACAGAAGCAGCTTTGCTCTGTTTCGGTGTCAGTTTCACTGTCAGGCATCACGCAAAGTTTGCATTCTCATCACTGCACGAGCCCAACTTCCTGTCATACTGTACAGTTTTGCTGCTGTGTGCTCAGTGCGAGAAGGACCCATTCGATGTTGCAGCTTACTAGCAGGGCACTGTGGATGTAAGATTTCAATCTGAATATCAAGGCATACAACAATAAGTTACATCCTCTGATTGTTTTACAGCTGCTTGTACAGCTCCTGCCACTGCCACCAACAGGAGCAACTTTTGACCAAGCATAGCTCACTCCACCATCTCATCAATACAGTCCAAATCGTCTCCGTCAGCTTGCTGCACTTCTGATCTGTCACCTTCAGAAGAGAACAACAGCCACCAAGCATCTACCACAACACAAATTATGCCGACCAAGTCAGCAATGGTCGCAGTTCAACAGCTGTACTCCATAACTGCCACCAACAGGTGCAGCAGTAGACACTGAGCGATCCTAGCAACTCATCAAATACTGGTCAAAACTAGTCAAAGATCAGCACGGAAAATTGCAACGCTATAAGGATTGCTTATCACCAGACTCAGCCAGACACACAGCCAACACACTACAAGCTGTAACACAGTACTGTCACTACCATGCTACAGCCAACATGCTTGGCATGTACACCCCAACTGTGTCACTGTGCCTACCATCAGGTCGCTGCTTACAGCGTAGCCAATCTAATACGTCCACTCTTTCCTCGCACATATCAAACCATCACAGCGAATCACCAGATCCTTGCACACATCCACTTACTTTTCAGCACAACGCCAACTGCTGAATCCTTGCACAGACACTGTCAGACATCCACTTGTTCCTCGCACAGCTGATCAACGACAGCTGCTGCATCCTACCCAGCAACTGGTTTGAAACAGCAAGAACCAGCACCACTTGCTCCTCGCACAATCTTTGATCATGAGCAACAGCTGCAGATGATTGAACAGCTGTCAGTAGAAATCAGGAACACATGCCACCAACACAGCATTCACAACCTGCCATGTTGGCACATGCCTGTGGTATCCACCATTGCAAGACACCACTTGAAGATATGCATGAGCTACATAATAGACACATACATCAGGCCCTGCATACACCAGCAGAGCATTGCAACACCTGCTCGCATGACATACACCAACCCACTGCCGTCTTGTTCTCAGATATGTAACGGTATCATCATCATCATCATACATAGACTACAGACATGTGCGCTTTTTGCATACCGCATGAGAAGATAACAACACGATCATCCAGTCCCTGATAAAGCTTTGTGCAAGATGATAGCATCAGCATATACATAATGCAGAACTATCTCCGTACAAGAGTAGTCATAGCCATAAACAAACCTGTATGATTTGCAAGTTGAGGTCTCTAGCCCAAACGTGTATGTGATTGGCAACAATATGTATGTATGAAGTGACTGAAACATCAACCGGCAACACTG
>JARWLF010001059.1:0-13754 GCA_029853055.1 Scenedesmus sp. KT-U | reverse complement strand
CTCTGTCGTGTTTGAAACTGCAGGGAGGCTACTCGTGAGGATGTTGACGTGTCCAGTCCCTCATGGCGTCGTCACTTCATGGAGTCAGACCCACCAGATGAGTCCAAGGGGCCTCAGGCCATCATTCAGCAGGTCAGGATTATGACATAGTATCGTGCATTGTGTCCAAGTCTGTCAGAAACAGTCACAAGCTCCACACTACAAAACGCTCCCGGATCTACAGCGCCCCTACAACTTGCCCTACACCATCCAGCACTGTTTTCAAGCGAACTTGTAACTCTTGGGCTATGCCAGTGCTGCACTGACAGCTTGTGTTGTGCTGCTTTGTATCTGCAGGCCAAGGCTGCCATGCGTGACTCTCCTATTGGCCTGGCTGATCTTGCCCTGCCAACTCTGGGTGGCTTGAGTGGGTTTGCACTGACAAACAGCCACGACTGGTCATGTGAGTTTGTACTAGGTTGATCATAGCAGCAGATGCCCTTGTGCATTGTATCGCAGTTCATCTAGCATGGATATGTAGCTGACAGCAAACTATAGTCTGAATATGTGTGAAAGTTTGCAGACTGTTGCAGCTATAACTCTGCTTGGGTCTTTACTAAAGGCAGCAGCAGGCAGCAGCACCTGAGACGAAATCCCCAAGCAGTGTTGCTGGTCATATAGTCTGCATTGGAGTATGTTATCACTTTGCCCCATGTCGTATGTTTCATCGCAACTCTGGGTTGTTTCCAAAGCAACAAGCGCTTGCATGTCATCAACACCAGTGTTACTCAGCAAGGTAGTTTTTATTTTGTGTTGTCCTGTTTGCTGTCTGCAGCTGTCTGGGTTGGTGTGGCTGCCGGTGTAGCTGGCCGCCTGTTACAAATAAACACTGTGGAGCAGAAGGTGCCCTTCACACTGCGGAAACACACCGTGCTGCTGCCAGTCTGGGCAGAGCTGCTGCTGGGACAGTACTCATTCTCACAGGTAGGGTACCGCTGCTGCTGCTGCTGCTGCTGCTGACATGACAGTGATCACTACTACTCATAACACAAACAAACTTGACCGTCATTGATGTGATACACATTCCACCTTCAATGCACAGTCAAGTGCAAGTGCACTTTGATGTGAGGTCCTGTGTTGCGTCGTTGCATCACCACCGGCACTCCTATCAAATTGCTGTTGCATCCAAATCTGCTTTGATATTCCATGAGAACAGCAATCAGAGTCACTCATACTCTCTGGCATGGTTCATTCAGATGAAGGGTGCCCTGATGCAGTGTGCCAACACGATGATTGCCTGTGCTGTGTCTCAGCATAATCTTATGTCATAACGTGTTACAACAGACTCTCATAACATGTTATAAACCACCTGAACGTGTAATATAACAGGTTCTGCAGCAGCCCCAGTACCGGGGTAAGGCTTTGCCTCCCGACCACCCGGATACAAAGCTTGTCAAGAAGATTGCGGAGAGGATCATATCAGCGGTGGAGGAGGGCCATGGAGCAGGCTTCCAAAAACATATCGAGAAGTTTGACTGGGAGGTAAGATACAAATAAAGTTACTTTTCTATGTGTTACTTTCTATGCTGAGTGTGATGTTGGATCGTGAAGACTGCACGAATTCAGGAATCCATCAAACAGCTATCAAGGTTGTAACTCATCAAGGCTGTAACTCATCAAGGCTGTAGTCGATGGTACTGGTCTTGCTGATAACAGCCATGGTTGTTTGTTTGTTCCGTACAGCTGCAGATATGACAGAGATATTGCACAATGCACATGACTACTAGTCAGCGACATCAATTCTGTTTACGCCATGTGTTGCCTGCTGCTCTGCAAGGAGCATGGCGCAAACAGTTTTGATTGCATCTGTCTATATGTGCAAGACTTGATGGTGAATGTAGCAATTCGACGCAAACAGATACTCAATCATGGAGTTGTGCTTGCATTTCCTGCTGCTGCTGTAGGTTGTTGTGCTGGATGATAAGACCGTGAACGCCTTTGTGCTTCCAGGAGGCAAGATTGTGGTGTTCAACGGTACGTCATGTATATCAGCCTTTGCATACCACCAAATCCTCACAACGAAGCATGTTCATGCCTGAGTTGTGACTTTACACCACTGACCAACAGCATGCTGTATGATTGTGTCTATAGAAGCAGCACACAAGCAGGCAACACCAACCGGAACTATGAGCTGCTGTGCTGGCCGACTTGCAAGTGCCGAACTTGTGTGTGTGTGTGTGTGTGTGTGTGTGTGTGTGTGTGTGTGTGTGTGTGTGTGTGTGTGTGTGTGTGTGTGTGTGTGTGTGTGTGTGTGTGTGTGTGTGTGTGTGTGTTTTCAGATAGGTCAATAAAGACCACACATACCAACATGCAGATTGCTGCCTTTGCGTTCTGTACTTTGTGTGATGTGGCTTCTCTCCAGTATTGTTGATTCAAAGAAACATCTTTGCCTCATCATGTTGCCTATGTTCGTCTACTGCTGCTGCAGGTCTCCTGAAGCTGTTCAACAGGGACGAGGACATGATTGCCACAGTCATCGGTCATGAGTGCGCTCACGCCTTGGCGCGACACAGCGGAGAGAAGATCACACTCGGGCTGTTTGTGGCCCTCGTAGTACAGGTAAGCAGGTTTCATCATTTCTAGTTATGTGTGGGTCACTATGATGTATACTTCTGAACCTCTGGACAAGCTGAAACTGCCTGATGCTGCATTGAGACCGGTTTATTTATGATTGTGCCACAGTTGATGGCAAAAGCGTTGGCCAATGAGACAAGCCGCTGATTGTCCATCAGCTATAGCTTCAATTGCAACAGTCGGTTGTGTAACATGTTGTAGCTCTCCACCTGCATTGGGTCCCATGCTTCTGCCACATTGTGCAGTCTCATACAAAACCAGTTGACACACCTTTAGCATTATATGTACTACAAGTGTAACGTGTGCTGTTGTTCTTCTGCTGCAGTTGGCCCTGTATGCTGTTCAGCGCACTCTGAGACCCGGTCAACCCTACTATGACAGCAACCCCTATGACAGGAGGGGAGGGAATTACGCTGATCCAAGAAGAGGTGACCCCAGACGGGCTGACCCACGGATGGGTTATGACCCCCGCTTCAGTCGGTAAGACTCACCACTCCTCAGATCATTTCAATGATCCCATCAACGTAGATTGATGCAGGCGGAATCGGCTGTGACGGCCCCAGTGGATGGACTGTTACATAACCTATGTGACAACGCCGGATGTACCAAGTGGCAATAAACGCGACACACACTTTGTGTTGGGTTATGCCGCGTGATCCATCCGCTGTCATGTCTTGCTCCAACTGCCACTGGCAGCAGCAGGATGACCCGGTCAGTGTTGGCACCACTGACACAAACAGGCAGCACCTAGTCAGGCGTTACTGTGGAGACTCTTGACATACATACTAGAACACTGCAGCGTCATGAAACGGTGCATTGCAAGGATGCCTGCCACTAAGCAACAGTCAAACTCTGCCAAAACAACTGCCAGTGAATGCAGTGGATGTTGGCCACAGCTGACTGGTGCTTGGTGGCGGGCAGGACAACATACACGGCTGGCATCAGCACTGCACTATCAGATGTCCTTCGTCATGTGATACTCTGCAGGCTGATCATCGGTGATAGCCAGGATGTAGAGCTGCAGCTTGGCTACAGCACGTGTTGCTGGGCCAGTACTAGTGTACACATCAAGACTACATACAGTGTGTGAATTGCAGTCACAGGTTTGCAAGGGTGTTTGCTTAAACAATCAGCTTGTTCCTGTTCCTGCAGGGGTTACCCAGTAGACCCTCGTGCTTATGGCCGCAACCCCTACAGCAACAACCCATATGACAACCCCTACTACAGCCACCGCAACCCCTACGCTCAGAGCCGCCGCGGCAACAACATCTACTACATATACCCAGATCAGGCCTTTGACCCAAGCATGGCTGCTGGCCCCAGGGGCTTGCCTGGCCCTGGTAGGGGATATCCAGCTCGGGGAGGTGGCTTACCTGGAGGTGTTAACCCAGTCGGTGGTTTGGTCAACATCGCAACAAACCTGCTGCTGCAGCTGCCGTTTTCCAGGTAAGGTTGTTGGTTCGGCAGGTTTTCGTTTGCAAATCAATTGATACCGTTGCCTTGCAGCTGAGTAGATTTGCAGAAAAGTCCTATGCTCTGAGGGTCCAAGCCCGAGTTCAATTCTGGGTGTTTGCGGGTGGTTTTTCTCTACTCTTAGGCGAGCTGAGGCTGAGGCTGATTTGATCGGCTTGAAGCTGATGTCCATTGCCGGCTACAACCAAGACAAGGCTCCCACAACCTTTGCCAAGATGGAGGAGTATCAGGCTCAGATGATGGGCAAGGCAGCTGCCAATGCCAGCTACATTCAGGACCATCCTAGGTCTGCAAACAGAGTCAAACTGCTGGAGGTGAGAGGGTAATGTCATGCTTTGCTAAGAAAAATACACACTTGATGGCGTGGCTGTGTACATCTTGGCCTTGCTTTGGCCCCCGTCGCCTGAGCTGAGTGTCAGCATGTACAGATATGCCGTTCAGCTCAGGCACCACTGCCAGCCTGGGTGGAACCAAAACTGAGTTTGTTGGCTGGAACTTGCATACCATTTCAATCAGAATGGCATCATACAGCTCCTGTGCAAGCAGTATGTGTTATGGGGAATCCTTCAGAGGCTGTCCTCAACACATATCTATTGCATGGGAAGCTGTTGAATGTAGTACATCAGCACTCATCAGTGTGACATGCTAATGTGGTCTATTCAGCAGCTTCCCTCACAAGTTGTGCCGCTTAGCTTGCTGTCAAACTGAGACCAGCTGCTTGCAGATTCTCAATCATATCATGGTGAAACCTGGTGCTGTGTCGCACATCAGCAGGGTCCTCTTCAACAGCCATGCTGAACAGCTTCTTTGATGCTGCTGCTGTTTCTACCGTATTTATCAGGGTGAGCTTGAGATGATGAAGAAGTTTGGCAGGGAGGGCAGAGAGGTGGTGCTCAGCAAGGTCCCTTACTGGATGTTGTAGATGTGGTTCAGTCACGATGGGTTTGGCAACTCACTACTGCACTGCAGTACCTGGCCTACAAGTTGTAGGTGCATTGGATGTCACAGTGTGATTGTTGATGCTGCCAGCACATTGTGGCACAGGACATAGTCACAAGAGTGTGGTAATGCAATAAAGGCAGCCTTTGGTGGGAATGCCATTGTATTGTATGCCATGGAAGAAACTCGTTGTCTGGGCAAAGGCTGCTGGCACGTATGCGACACCCTGGTAGTGATACGTATTAGGTTGTTGCTGTGTTCGGCAAGGAACATTGGCTGGAATGACCCAAAAAAGTGGGGCTGGTTCGTTGATTTGGCATAAGTCAGCATGGCAGGAGTATTGTGAGAAGTCAATATGGCAGGAGTACGATGTTCTCAGAAAATTTCAAAGTTGTATTCGGAACCTGCCGTATTCACTTCGCAATCTGTATTGTGGCTGTCACTACTCATATCGATAAGTACTGATAAGTTATCAGTAGTTGGTGCAGTGTGGGTTGCATGCAATTGGTACAGTCGTTGGCCATGATGATAAAAACATTTTTGAACCTCAGTGTGCAGGAAGCTGATGTCAGATGAGTGTGCAAGTACTTCGATTTCCACATTCACTTGTACAATGCCATCTGGGTCGTCGTGTGTGTCGCCAATGGTAGGTTTCTGGCCTAATTCTGATGCACACAAGTTGTCCCTTACTGCGCAAGACGATGGCTGTTGCCAAGGCTTTGCTGATCCTTCTGCAGTAACAACGACGACCACCAGCAGGATTTCTTTTTGATCTGGCGATAGTGGCTCACTGGTTTTCTTGATGAAACCTGTCCGACTGGAACAGCACAGGTACATGCTGACATGACACAGACCATAGTAGCAAGTCACGTCGAGTACTCACTAGTGTAGGCTACCAGACGGATAATTCCGAGGGTGGAACCAGTGGTCACTTGAAAGCTGGAGGTTGAATCAATGTAACCAGCAGTACTTCAAACCAGAACACAGTCTACTTATCAGGTGTATACCTATCAACTCTCTCAGCCCCTCCAGGCCTAAACCTATCAACTCTGCTACCAAAGCCCCTGCCACCTCTAACATCTGCAACATCAGCATCAAACCTACGACCTTCCTCCTCCACCTCCTCGTCAGCATACTGCGCAGCCGTGTCAGCATCAAACTCTTCATCAATTACACTGCCGTAATCATTGCCTGGTTCATCAATCATTGCTGCTTGCACTCCTGCAGACTGTGCTGTTTGTTTCGCCCGACCTACTCGGTCAGCTCCAAGCTCCAACATGTTTTGTGTGATATCGTCATCTGGCAGAGCCAACTCCTGTCGGCTTTGTTTGTGTGCTGCTTGGTACCAGTGCTGCAGCATCTGCATCAGAAGGGTTTGTGTGACCTGTACAAACAGACACAGCAACATTGGTTGTCAGATGCTGCCTTAACGGGTATGTCCCAAAGTGCAATGCATCAGTGTGTGGAACAGAGACTTAAGGAAGTATCAGATTCTCAAGCATGTGGACACACTTCAAGGTCGTATCTCACCTGGCCATACTGCTGGTATGCTTCCAAGGCTGCTGCAGCTGCTGATGATTCCGCCTCCTGCTGGCGCATTTTGCCGTACTTGAGCATGGCATGCATCCACTCAGCTGGAGGAGTATTCTGTTGTCCAAGCTTGTAGAATGCCATGAGGTACGGGAAAAACTTGTGTCTGAAGGGTTGATGCAGCAGCAGAGCGCTTTCATTGATGGGAGTTTCTCAATACACAACCAGGGCAGTTGCCGTCTTGAGCACCAAGGAAGCATCCAGTAAGCTGTGAGATGCTTCCACATGCTCTCATGCACGAGACTCACGAAACCTACATGCTGAGCCCAAGGTGTATAACAGCACGAATGTATGAACAACAGTTGGTCTAGATGCCACCACACCTGTCCAGCACATCCACCTTCATCTGCAGCAATGCCTTATCAACAGCAGCCAGCAAGGCCTGCTGATGCTTCAACTTGTCATCTGTTACTGCCATGTTGCTGCCTTGAAGCTGCTGTGCTATCAGATCTCGTACTACTGTTGTGGTGTTGCTGGTGGAGCCGCCTGCTGCAGAGTCCGCTGTTGATACTTTTGGCTTGTTCTGCAAAGAGTCACAAAAAGCACAAAGCTCAGCTGGGTGGTCACTGACTTGCTTCGTGATGTATATTTATGTACAGACTTGCCACAACATGGAGCAACAGCTGTTTTAGGCATCACATGTTATACACAAGCCTGATTCACAGGTGCTAGCATTGCCTCAAGCAAAGTGAGAAGGAAGTGCAGCATATACGGCCTCAACAGCCTACCTGCCACTGCTTGTAGTTCGCATTGCTTGCCAATTTCATTCGCTGCTGTAGCAAGCCTTCATGAACAGATTGCCGCAATCCCTGCATGCTCTGCTGCAGTGCTGCATAGCTAGGGCTACTGTTGTTGCGGTCCTGCTGCTGTTCCTGAAGACCAGGGCCATTGCTGCTTGGCGCTGCCGCGCCGAACAAGTGTGCGAATCGCTGCTTGTGCTGCAGGAGGAGAGGCTGCTCTGCTGCTGCTTGCTGCTCACTTGTTGTGGGTAGAAGGTAGCTATTACTAGTGATTTTGACCTGAAGCTCGACGCCAATAAACTTGTACAATTTGATGGAGTCTAGGAACCAGTTGAGCTCAGAGAGGTTGTTGGTGCTGTACTCTATGAGGCGCTGATGTGTGAGGCGGGCGAACTGCTCGCGGCTGGTTTTGTGTACGTGGGGGCCGCGAATGACTGTCCAGTGCTTTCTACGAGTTGGTAAGGCTGCATCGCCGACAGGCATGGTCTGCAGGTTCATCACAACAGCAAGGGAACCTTTGATTGAAAGCAGTACAGGGATGATGTTGCAATGTAGCTGCCATTTGCAACATGAGATTGTCATTTGCAGCACGACCACTACATACAGGCCTGTCTGAAGCCAGGCATGGCCTCATGGTGGTGAGTGTCCAGCTGCAGAACACAACTCACCAGATTCACCCAGGGCAGATTCTGCCTTCTCCTCATGTCCTCTGGCAAAGCCTCTCTGCTCTTGGGAGCAAAGTTCACCAGTGCCAGATCACGAATGACAGTGCTGGCTAGCTTTACGAACTTCAGGTCATGGGCTCGAACAATGACTTGTACGCCGTAATAGCTGGGCGGTGGCAAACTGCGCTTAGGAGTCCATGCCTGGTGCTGCACATGCTCAGAGGTGTCTAGATTATGTTCATCGGGTTCAACTGACAGTGTTTGTTCCACTGCAGTTTGATAGCTGTGCTGTTGTCCTACCAAAAAGCTCAAATGTTGTGCTGCTTTGAGAGATGCTGCATATCCCTGCTGCTGCAGCAGCCCCAGCTGCTTAGCTAGCCGCATCATGTTGTTGACGTTAATATTACAGCATCATGTCTGTGGAGCAACGACTCAAACTGTAAAGTCTTGTTGCAGAGGAGCACAGTGCCGCAGATCTGTTCACGGCGACAGGGTAGATTTACGCACTGGTGATAAAGTAGTACTCTGTCGGCGTTGACTATTAGACCTCAAACACTTGGACATATACTGGCAACCGCCAGCCTGTTACGTACTGTACATCCCTTTGCCTGTACGGTGTTTGCTGGGCTCCAAGTCCAGAGCGTATCAGCGAAAGCTGGCCAACAGCAAGGTGCGTTGGGGCTCAAAAACGTCAACCAGTTCGATAGATAAGCTGTTGTACGCGTTGTGCACCGGCTAGTCGCCAACTCGCACTGCAACTCCCAGCTCTAGCTGCGATTACCTTTGTGAGAAAACAGATTCGACATGCAAGCAATTGTGTGGGCCTACTGTCAAGTCTGCTATGTTCCGCAGCTTGATTCCATGCGTGCTTTTTGCAAAGCTGCAGTTACCAGCAGTGCAGCACTGTGGCACAAACCTAGAGGCAGCTGCTACATGTTCCCAGCAATGGTTCTTACTTGTAACCAAAGTACTGCAAGCCCTCAAGTATCCCATATGCTTCATGCTTTTTTGTTTTCAACAACCTCTGCTTGCCTTCAAGTGGGCTTGCATCCTGCACATGCTGCTCTAACCATTTCACCAGATCAGGCTGTGCATTGCCCACAACTATTGCCAAGTTCTGCCCGGACAGCATCAAGATATCATTGCCCGAATCACCACATGCTACTGTAGCTGACAGGGGAAAGTCGTGTGACTTGCGGACGTACTCCAGAGCTTCAAGCTTCCCTGCCTTGATGGGTACAATGTCCAGAAAGCGCCAATCACCTGAGAAAGTCGTCAGAGACAGCATAGACTTGGCGGTCAAGACGTCAACAAGCTCGTACAGCTGGGCCACTACTTCATGACTTGTAGGACAGAACTCAATAAATCCAATTTATATTGTTGGTGAAGGGACTGTGATGCTGTGTCAGAAGGTCTCTGGTAAGCACGAATGATCGCAGTACAAGCCAGGGTTTGCTGCCGAGACACTGATCATCAATCAGAATCTGAGTACGCCAGAAAGCCAAGACCCTTACCTGTCCCACTAGTGATGATGTTGGCAACTACCTCTGCTGCCTCCAGTGCAGAGTTTATGTGGTCCAGCACTTTCTGCAGGGCATCAACGTGCACACCACATGTGACCTTGTGGTCGTTCTGCTCATCTGGAGGTCTGAAGTGCATCTGCTCCTTGCCAACCTGCAGACAAGATGAACATGTCAGTACAGCAGTGGACCATCTGACTAGTTGGGTGCTGCGGATGCTGTTGTGTGTCATTTGGCTACACAGTTGATGCTCTCATGCTGAGCGCCTGTGCAGCTCTAACAACTTGTATCGAAGGCAGACCACTTGCTCCTGTCTTACTCTGCCAGCAGACTAGTTGACATACACACGTGGAATATAACAAGAACCCACCTTTGCCAGAGCTGCGTATGCTGCTTCTCTGACCGCTGCTACTTTCCACCCCTGGTCTAACTGCTTTGACCATCCAATATCCTCCTTCCAGCCAGCATCAGATGTGTAGTTGTAAATCTTGGTGCCAACAGCGCTGATCAACACGTCTGGATGGGCCAGACAGTGAGCTTTGTCCTGCAGGAGCTGCTTGAATGAGTCCAGCGCCCTGCAGGATCATAGCCATGCATGCAGGATTCTGCTACAGGACGAGTGTTTACAGGTTGCTTGAGCAGACATACAGTGGCATGAACTAACAACCTCCCTATGTCATGTATCTGATGTCGCTTGCTGCTGCTTGCTGGCATGTGTAAGATGAAAATATGTGAGTGCAAGTAGCAGGATGAGCACAGGCAGAAGGCAAAACACCACACGGTGCTACTCAGCTGTCTATGCTGGTTGTTAACATGTTGCAGGAGAGGGCTATATCACCACCTACCTGCCTGTGTTGTACACCAGTACACCGCCTCGCAGCAGTGCCTCATTTTCCCACCAGTCTTTGAACGCTGCTGTTGCTGCGTCTTCCCCTATCATAGTGCCATCTAAGTCACTGACAATCATGACAGGGGGAGGGGCAACGTCTGGGAGCTGATGTAGAGAGCCACGATGCAGAGTGTAGGTTCCTGCTGCTGTAATGGTGTAGTTACCACCTGCAAATGGTGTGGTACATGATGTTTGAAATTCAGGCAACATGTCGTGCACGGCCAGAGCGACAATGATGCAAGCATACTTAACTTGGTGCTCAAGCCCATATGGCCAAAGCTGCTGCATTGCCAATTCTGCAGGTGGTTGGAGCAAGTGTGTAGATGCTGTTGAGGATGAGTTACAGCAGGTACTCGCATGCAGCAACAGTTGACTCCAGGTCATGATGCCCTGAATGCTGCAAACAAACATCTGATCATGCACGATGACACAGCTTGGCAAGTTCCGCACCTGCAGCTGGTTTGTCCCAGTTGTTTGCTCCATCTGTGACCACAAACTCTAGAGCTGGTCCGCTGCTGTGACCGTTGAGAGGAACAGTAGCGGTCAGCCATTTGCCTGGAGCAGAGGTTACCTGCAGCACACAGATGCCACCTTGAAAGCCTGTTTGATGCACAAGATGTATGCTGGCAAAACTATCACTATCTCTTGGTAGCACCCAAATATACAGCGCTTGTTACTATATCTGGGTGCTACCAAGAAATATTGATAGATTTGCCAAGTGCTAAGCAACTGCTGCTGGAATGCCTGTCACTGAACCCTTAACACTGACTTATCGTGGGATATGTTACAGCCACTACGAATCGCAACTCGGCTGAGTTAGGTTCGCTTCTGCTGTGACAGTGCTCAAACTCTTGTGGGTGATCACCTTGCTAAGCTGGATGTCCTTCCAAGATCCTCCCTGTACCGACCCATGCAGTCTTGCGCTGCTCCAGCCGCTTCGGTAGTACAGTCTGATCTCTTCAGGTTTTGTACTAGCAACAGTTCTTATTGCCTGACGATCTCGAGTTCTCAGAAGGCAGTTTGCGCCCTGCAGAGAGGAGCAATATCCCTGACATGCGGCTTCTGCATGCTGCTTTGCTGTCGTCAGACTGACAAGTTCTGGTCACCTCCCTGCCGCGTGTCGTGTGTTATGAAGTACAAGAACTACCTGTAGAAGCTTGGATCGTCCAGTAGCTTGCCCCCTGCCAAGTGCAGTAGCGTTCTTACCCAGCAACTGCATTATGCCTCTGTTGATCAACAAACCTAGCAAACCCGAATGATCAGGGCACACTGGCTGCAGGCATCCACTGCCATCAGTTAACCAACAGGTATCCTGGTGTCTTTTACATGCGGCCTGTGATGCTCAGGACAGCTCTCCTTTCTTCCCGTGAAGCTTTGACGATGCAGACAAGCAGAGGAGTTCATTAGAGCATATACAGCCGTGAAGTGCAGTCAGAAAGAATGCATGTACCAGAATATGGCGTATGAGTTGGCCTGCTGTCCTGGGCGCTGCGCTCCGCCGTGACAGCACAAAAGCTCACGTCAGTGTCGGGTGACACACTTGGCCGCGTTCTATGGGCTATAGCCACGCTTCAGTAAGGTTTGATGTCGTCAGATAACACCCATACTACAAAGTGATGGGCTCTCGAGCAGTAGCAGAGTTCTTTTGTAGGCAGCTCAGGGTCAACGTCACGATGGAAGCCTCTGTACAAGTAGAGTGAGGTGATGGCGCACCATGAGGTCGAAATGTAGAAATACTGCTGCATGAAACTGTGTCATATCACTCTGCAAGTAAGACATGACGCAAGAGGCACGAGTTGCTTAGCACTCCACTCTTGTACAGTACAGTACTGCAGCCCGAGAGATGGCAGCACGGCCTGGCACTAGCAGGGGACGCCAAGAGCAGGTTGCGTCTGTAACAGGTGAGCTGAGCTGTCACCTGTTGCTGAAGTGTACGTTGCTGCTCTAGCAAGCAGAGGTTGACTTGTACATGCCATGACGGTTCAAGCACAACTGGCACACTCCTAGCGCTGTGGAGCTCGCCCAGCGGCAAAGCCTCACGTTGCTGACACCTATCCTTTTTTGCATGTAATGCAGGAGCTACAAGGCCGTTGACCAGGGGCAAAGGGTACCTTGACCAACCAGCTGCAACGTCGCCAGAGAGGCCAACCAGTAGGCGTGGCCCTGCACCTCAGCAACATGCCTTAGCAATCACGGCAGCTGAAACAAAACACACTCGGACCTCGACAACGCAGGATGTTGATTTACTGACCAACAAACAGCGACCCACAACACTGCAGTCCAGCAAGGCTGCGAAGAAGTTCCACCTGCAGGAACAACCTTCTGATGTGTCTATCTCCCTGTCAGACCTTGAGGGCATGAGCAGCAGCATATCCGTTGGTGCAGCACCTGCAGAAAACACTACAGGCCAAGCATCACGCAGAGCCAGCCATCAGCAAGAAGCAGGCTTGACCGATTCGCACCATCTGCAGACACCAGCTGCTGAGGTATGGCAGTTGACCAGACAGAAGCAGCAGAAGAAACAGGGTCCAGCAGCTGCAGGCGTCCATGCAGTCAAGTTCCCCGCAGCGCCGGTAGCAGAGTCTTCAGCATCATCTGCCGATTCAGAACTATCAGGTTACTCCAGCAGTTTTCTGTCGTTCCAAGGTTCCTCAATCGAAATAGTATATTCAGAAGCATCTGTAGCACAACCTGTGCACCCATCACACCTGCAGCAGCAGACCAGAACCGTTAGCAAAGGTCCTATCGCCTCTCAACAAGCAGCAACAACACTACGTAAGCCAGACTCTGCGGCAGTGACTGGGTCAGCTTCTCAGCCTGCTGCTGGCACAACTGGCCCAGCTGTCACAGGCAGACTCAAAGCCTCAGACACAAGTTTGACTGCTGTCAGTGCTGAGGAACAGCCAGCAGCTATGGGCAACCGCATCAGTCTCACTGCTGACAGTTCGATATTATCAGCAGAGATAGAGTTCAGCAGTGCAAGTATTGGGGCCACCGCTACAGCAGCTGATCACGAGGCTTCAGCTGCTGGTACAGAGGTAAAGACAGTCCATGCTCCGGCACTTGCTGCTGTTCAACAGCCTATCAAGAACACAGCATCAACTAGGGCCACAACACCAGCAACTGGTGGCCGTAGAACAGCAGAAGTCAATCTGAGATGGTCTGAAGATGCTATACCATTAAACAGAGATGAGACAACAGGCGTTGTGCACTCTGTACAATCAGCAAGTCAGTTGACAGCAGATAACCGCAACACCAAAGCGCCAGGTGCTACATCTGCTGACACCTACAGAACTATGCAACAAGCTCAGGATGCTGCAGCTGC
>JARWLF010001058.1:0-11553 GCA_029853055.1 Scenedesmus sp. KT-U | reverse complement strand
CACATGCATGCTAGCTGTTGGTTGTGAGCTTCTAGCTT
The DNA here is from genome assembly GCA_029853055.1 of Scenedesmus sp. KT-U. NCBI lineage: Eukaryota > Viridiplantae > Chlorophyta > Chlorophyceae > Sphaeropleales > Scenedesmaceae > Scenedesmus > Scenedesmus sp. KT-U. The sequence goes on along the minus strand of JARWLF010001058.1, from coordinate 11,515 downwards.
GAAAACGATGTAAAGTAAACAATGCAAAACAAACATGACAGAATGATCAACATGCCGTTCACAGATTGTTGTCTGTGGTGTTACGTTGTTGCAGTAGCAGTGTCAGTTTGTTTGTACTGCTGTCAAATGAGGTTGTGTGCAGTGAGTTGCGTCAGAGTCTTTCGCTCTATAAGTATTCTATGTTACTGTGTGTCTGTAATGCAGGTTCTGGATGCATTGCTGCTGCTGGTCTGGTCTGATGAGCCGCAATGCAACATGACAACTCATCAGTTAGTGACCCTGTTGTTTGTGACTGCTCAGCTGGCAGCAGCACCTCCAGCAGCAGCACTGGCAGCAGTGGCAGATGAACTCACACTGATAGCAATGGACTCTGATCAGTACAGCAGCAGCAGCGGGGAGGTAAATGCAAATGCACAGGCACAATGCAAGCAGCAGCAGCAGCAGCGGCGGCAGCAGCGTCTATCAGCTCCACAGATCGTCAGAGTTTTATGGTCCCTGATCGTCCTTGATGCATTGAACATCCAGCGGCTGGGCTGGTTGTTTGTGGCAGCAGCTGCTGCCAAGTGGCACCACCTCACAACTGAGCAGCTGCTGGTGATCAAGCAAGCTCAGGTATGAAGGGGTGTCACGTGCGCATTGTCACTTTGTGACATAACGACAGGCAGCAACTGGCATCACGATCTTTCTCCAGCCTATAGCATACGTCCTGTGCCCTAAGAGGGTGCAATGCACCAATCAAGCTGATCTCTGCCGCTGCTGCCGCTGCTGCTGCTGCCGCGTGATCTGATCCCACCTGCAGGTAGTCCAAGGTTGTGATGGTGCTGACATGGCGGTCGAGGTTTTACCTCATCAGCTGTTGACACGAGCTGAGGCAGCTTGGCAGCAGTACTGGTGTACGGAAAGACTAGTAATGCTGCAGGAGCATAAACATGACGACAGCAGCAGCAGCAGCGGCAACGGCGGCGGCGGTGCTCAGCCGCCCGGTTGCGACAGCATGCTGTGGGAAGGACATCAAAGGGTGGATGCTTGGCTCAGGCACAGCAGCAGCAGCAATGTGCAGCCACAGTGGCAGACAGTAGTGCTGTCGCCTGAAGTAATCTGTAACGGCAACAACAGTGCAACGGCCGCTGGCTGTCAGCAGCAGCAGTCTGATATTGCTGAACAGGATATGCTGTTGCTGGGTGCTTGGTTTCAGCAGGACAGCAGTAAGAATGCCTCACAGACTTCACAAACAAATGCTTGCAACGTTCTATGTCAGTTACAGCCACTACAGCTGCACCCTATCCAGCAGCAACAGCAGCAGCAGATAGTTGCTTCAGCGACATCCCCACTTCATAGCTCTGCTGCAACAACAGCAGCAGCAGCAACAGCAGCAACAGCAGCAACAGCAGCACTCCTGTTATGTCCTGACACCTGGTACAGCAGCAATGAGCCTCATGTGCCACTGGGTGATGCAGTGCTGCATTGGAGAGTCATCAATGCATTGACAGCAGCAGCAGCAGCAGCAGCAGCATCGGGGTTGCAACAAGGACAGTCCAGCCAGCGATCTGCTATCTGGTAAATCCCAATTTGACGTCCGTGTTGTGGCACTATCTAGCGCCAAATATTTACTTGAGTAATCAAGCCTGGTGTGGTATTGGAGCCTGGTGCAGCAACAGAATGGGATGGTCATCGTGGTCCTCGCATTGATATGAGTGTCCTGCTGTTAAAGTAATCTTTATTACCGTAGCGACAATGCGTGTTGGCCGCCAACGCAGCGTGCGAGTCATGATCTTGTCCAGCCTGGATCTATGAGAGTACAGTGCAGGGCCCTGGTAGTGTGTATGCAACAGCTGTGCAGCCTGTTCAACAGTTGCCCGGGTTGAACATATGCGCCTCTCAACCTGTACAATCAGCATCGTCAGTCTGCATCGGGCCCTTTCCCCTACAGTACTCCACAGTCAAGGGACCTCGCTTGTGAGTATTCAACATTATGACCTTAGTACCACAGTACTTGTAGCAAACAGACTGGACATGCACAACATATTATACATGTGACGTGTTCAAGCCATTGCTGCTGCCAACATAAACTATTACTGCAGGGCAAATGCCTTCTTTGCATTGCTCAGCAGCAACTTGAACAGCCTAGATATCTAGATATGATATTGAGGTGTTCCAGATGAGTAGGTCTACTCATCTGGAATATGATGTTGCACCGATGCTGAGCACACCGCTGCCTCTATCTCTGATTTCTGAGCTCTTATGCATGTCCAGTAAGCCTTTGATCATTGGAGGCATGATGCTTCGTTTCCCGCCTTCCTCAAGTTAAGTGATTCTACTAAGCCCTATCAGCAACTGCGTTTCATGCTAGATCAAGGCACTGACCGATTGAGGCTGGTCTACTTTCTCCCATGTGACCACAGCTAAATTGAAAGAGGAGACAGCACATGTTGAGTCAACAGATAGTTCTGGCTGTTTATGCTTGAGTGTGACAATCTGACAGATAATCGGAAACCAAGTGGTAGCTGGTCCACTGTCTGCTGATGGGCTGAGCATGTAGTGTGCACATTGAGCTCAGCAGGCTTGCATCATTGCACCAGCAGCGCCTGGCTCAGGCTGACCATCAAGGGCATCCCTTGTCACTGCAGGCATATGTTCTGACCGCTTCAGCCGCTACTACTGACAATATCAAGTGTGACATGGCAGTATTACAGGAAGCACAGGCTGCACAAGTGCAGCAGATCAGTAATGCTCAGCAGCAGCCGCTGCTGCTACGGTAGCAGCAACAGCCAATCAAGCAGCATATGAGCACTGCTTGGACTTCCAGGTTCACTCATTGAACAAGTTGAGGACAGGAATGGGAATGCCTCCAATGTTCTCCATGGTCAACAGCTCAAAGCTGAGTGATGCAACCGATGCATTGGACCCAGCAACATTGGACAGCAAGGTACCAGAGACCCTCCACCACCTGGCATGGGGGAGATTCCTTGCTTCCTAACCAACCTGGGGATTGGGATGAAGATGTCTTGCTGGATGAGTGTGAACAGTGGCAGCCTCCGAAGCAGTGCAATCTCAGCTGAGCTCACAGAACAAGCCACTGAGCTGCAGAGTCAGCAGCTGAGGCTGTAGCGGCAGCTACTGCTGCTCAGGCAAAAGCTGCTGCTGCTGCTCAGGGAGAAGCTGCTGCAGCAGCGGGGGTTGCTGCTTCTGCAACAACAGCAATATTGACAGTTGCTGAAACCTCAGAAAGCAGTGGGCAGCACACTGGTCAGTGCACTGGAGTGTGTGGAGAACATGCTTCAGCTGATGTCACACCTACAGGTTGTGCGCGTGGCTTCAAGCCATGCTGGCAGCATCTTGCAACATCTTGCAACATCTTGCAGAACCATGAGCCCTATCGGATAGCATCTGAGTCAGCAGCAGCAAGCACCGAGCTTCTGCTGGTGTTCGAGCTGCAGTGCTTGCTGAGTTGAGTTTGGATAAGGATGTTAGGGATGTGGACATGACAGACCAGATGATTCCAGAGAGCCCTGCACAAAGCCTTGGTGAGTTGGTCTTAGTCCCCAGCAGCGAGCAACAGCCGACATTTGCTGCTGCTGCTGCTGCACGTGACAACGGCAAGAGCCGGCCTGGCAGTACCAGCCGTAGTGGCAAGAGATGGCGCAAGCCCAACTATGTGACAGAGCGCATTCCAGCTGCCAGGCAGCTGCACTACCGAGGTTTCATGGGACCAGTCAAAAAGAAGAAGAGCAACTGGTGTTTCAACGGCTAGTGGAGCAGCATTCAATGGCAGCGCCAGTAGAGGCAGAGGTGTCTCAGATTTGACAGCTTCTGCCCGTGACTGGAACCTGGCAGCTTACAAGAACCTGGTCACAGCAGGTGGTGAGGTGATTACCTTCAAACATGTGGCACACCTGAAGGACTGCAACAAGAAGATCACCAAGGCAGCAAGTCAGGTTTACAGTGCAGCAATGGCACCGGGTACCAGCCAGGCTGTGCAGCAGGAGGACTTAGCAACACCTTTTGCAACCTTGGCAGCTGCTCTGCAAGACATGATAGAAGAGTGCACGCCATGTTTGTCGCTACAGGTTGACAGCAGGTGCGCAGAGCCCCAACAGGTCCCTGCAGCCTTGCAACCGCGGCTGACAATGTTGGCAGCAGTAGTAGTGGCGCGTTGTGTCTGCTGCCATCGATCAGGATCCTCAACAGCAGGCAGCATCAAGTATTCGACTGCCTGATCCTCTGCTTTATGCTTGTAATGCAGGTTCTTGATGCATTGCTGCTGCTTGTCCGGGCCAACAAGCCACAATGCAACCGTTGTCAGTGACAACTCAGCAGTTAGTAACATTGTTATCTGTGACTGCTCAGCTGGCAGCAGCACCTCCAGCAGCAGCTCTGGCAGCAGTGGCAGATGAACTGACACTAGTGGCCATGGACTGTGATCAGTACAGCAGCAGCAGGGATCTGGATGCAAATGCACAGGTACAATGCATGCAGCAGCAGCAGCAGCAGTGGCAGGGGTGTCAATGCAAATGCAGAGTCACAATGCAAGCAGCAACAGCAGCGTCTGTCGTCTCCAGAGTTCATCAGAGTGTTATGGTCCCTCATGATCCTTGATGCATTGAACGTTCAGCGGCTGGGCTGGTTGTTTGTGGCAGCAGCTGCTGCCAAGTGGCACCACCTCACAACTGAGCAGTTGCTAGTGATCAAGCAAGCTCAGGTATGAGGTATCATGTGGCCCTTTGTCTGTAATGCATTGTTATGTTTCCCCGTGATGATATGATTGTACCTTACAATGCACCAGATGAGGGTGTTTCTGCTGCCGCTGCTGCTGCTGCTGCCTCGTGATCTGATCTGACAGGTAGTCCAAGGTTGTGATGGTGCTGACATGGCTGACATGGTTGAGGCTTTACCACAACAGCTGATCACACGAGCTGACTCAGCTTTGCAACAACACTGGTGCAAAACAGAAAGTACCAGGCTGAGCCAACATAAAGGCAGCAGCAATAGCAGCAGCGGTGCTGCACGACCCGGCTGGGACAGCCATCCGTGGGATGGGCTTCAGAGGGTGACTGCTTGGCTTAGGAGCGGCAGCAGCCAAACACAGCCACAGTGGCAGACATCTAAACACTCAGCTGTTGTATGTCAAAACAGCAACACCAGTGCAAACAGCACTGGCCGTCAACAGCAACATTTTGATGATGCCACAGAAGATGTTTTGTTGCTGGGCGTTTGCTGCAAAAGAGAAGCGATTAGACTGCTACAATTTTACATCAGTAACAGCCACTACAGCTGCAACTCAATCATCGACAACAACAGCAGCAGAACATGTTACTGATCATGGACACATCTGATAGCTCTAGTAAATCATCACTGCTGAGTCATCAGCAGCAGCAACGGTGATCATGTTGTGTACTACTGACTGGTACAGCAGTGATAAACCTTATTTGCCGCTGTGGTGCATTGTTGCTTTGAAAGGTATTGAGTGCATTGATGCAGCAGAAGCAGCATGTGCTGCAACAGCAACAACCAAGAGGGACCTGGCCATCAACCAGCTGACAACCGGCCTTCTATTCATGGTTTATCGTATTTCGGTGTCAACTGACAAGGGTTGAATTGTGAACTCACCACAGAACTGGGCACCGCAATGAGAGCTGGATTCAGTCACTGATTGCAAGTCTTACATTCGGGTCTCACTTGGTAATTTTGGCTGATGCACTTGCGATGGCCTCTAATCGTCGTCACGACGAGTCCAGTCCAACTCTAGAGTTGTGACACTGACTGGACAGAGTGTGACCCCGGCTCTGGCCCAAGCCCGGCAGTGACAATTTTAATGTACGCGTCAACAATGTTCAACAACAGTTATTGTTGTCCACTTTGGCAACATTGACTCAATGTTTCTTGACAACATCGGTTGTTGTTCAGAAACAACCATGACATGTGTGGACTTCAGGATCATTTGTTGCACACCAAGCATGCACTGCATGGAAAGCTTCCAGTGCAGGGTTTGTGCCAACTGTCGGCATCAGTGAAGGCCTGTGTTACGATATCTTTGGTACAACTGTACCAACACTGCGTTGATTGGGGAACAATATGACTTACAACAGGTGAGCACTGGTGGCACCATATGGCCATGATAGTTGCACAGATAAGCCGCTTATCTATGACTTTGAAAGTCATTGGCAGTGTTACCAGAAGATGCTAGGATCAAGAAACATCGGTATTTGCCGCCATCTCCAACATAATTGAACCAGACCGGATGGCCGAAATGGATTGCTCTTCTGCTTCAAGAAGGAAGGTGTGTAGGAATCAACAAAAGGCAAGCAGCAACATCATCAGTAAGTTGCACTACCAAAGCACAACTGGTACTCTATCCATTGCGAAAGGAACACAACCAGATCCACATAATGCAGTCATCATGCTCGTAGTGTACAATGCAATGCGAAGACAATATTGTTGTGCGCTCTGGCCCAACAACCTGGCCAGCAGTCGACTTGAAGCCAGTATCCTAACATTTGATGCATTATCAATCGACACGAAACGCAATCAGCACAAGCACTCATCAAGGCAATTCAGTAGCAATGCAAATACTGCATATACCATGCTATCAACAATGACTAAACGCTTACAAAGGATCTGAAAATCAGAGCCATAATCAATGTGCCGCACTCCGAATGCTCCATGGCATGGCACGAAGCACTCAGACTGCGGCACTGTCAGCTGTCTCTGCAGAGACAACTAACCTTTGAGCTTCAATGATATTCCAAAGGGCTTGCAATGAGTAACATCCTGGCACAAATCCATCAAGCAATTCTAGCCTAGTGAGCTCTGTCAACAACTTCAAACCACGCTGCGCTTCAGCCTCGGGTATGCATTCAAATGCCAGACTCCGCAATGAGGTAAGCTTGCCAATAGCAGGTAATGCCGGACTGCAGTCCACCATAGGACACTCCTGCTCCGGGTCATCAGTACCATTGTGGATGGCAAGCTCCTCCAATCGGGTCAGATATGCTGCCAACAACGACAGAGTTGTGGCATCCACCCATGGGCCACAACCAGCTGGGTATAGAACAAGTTCTGTCAGGGTGGCCAATGCTGTTAGATGTTGTGCATCCTGCTCAACAAAGTCATTGGGGGTCCCAAGAGCCAGTCTAAGACTGCTCAAATTTGTCAGTGATGTGAGATGCTCACAAACAAGCAGCTTGGGTGCATCAGGACCATCAGAGTCCAGCTTGGTAATGTGGAGATGCAGCTCAACAAGCGTAGTTGCTGCTCCTATGTGCTGCATCAACTTTCTGAGATTGTCATATGTCAGCGAGTGATTGTACAGGTCCAACGTGTAAAGAGGCAGTCCCTGCCATGCGCCAGCAACCGCCAAGAGCCTGGAGGTGTTCACACACCGCAGGATCATTGACAGTGTTTGCAACTTTGTAAGCTGCTTGAACGGTGCAAGGTGCTCCCTACTGCTGTACCTTCCCCCAAGAATCAAATCCACTGATGTCAGCTGACTCAAACTGCTGAGGCCTTCCACTGCATCAGCTGCCCAGTATGCACTCAGCTTAATGGACTGCAAACTTGGTGGGACTGCCGACCCTGCTGCCATGACGCCTGCCTGCACACTCAAATGCTGCAAGTGAGTCAAGTGCAGCACATTGACAACCGGGTTGCGGTGCCCACTGACTGAGTACTTTAAGCTCAATTCCTGCAGCTTTGTTGGCAACACGCTGAGACCTATGTCATACTCTGATGGAGCATTACGGAGGTCAAGCTTGGTCAAACAGCTGAGGCTGCTAAGAGCACGCACATCACCAGGTGCATCTGCTGCTGGGCCAATGTCTTGCCCACTGACCATTGGTACTTGGAAGCTCAGGTCATGCAGGTTGGTGAGTCCTGTGATTGCTGACAAAGTGCTGTTGTCAACACTTTCAAGTTTCAAGCGTGTCAACGTTGCAGCTGGCAGCCCAGCCAGCAACCCTGCTGTAGGAGGTAATGAGGTCTTGAATGAGCGCAGGCGAAACTGTGCCGCCCCCATTGCTGTCACAGCTGTGGCAGCAGTGTGAAGAGCATGTTCTATCTTATGCTGAATTGACCTTTGTTCAACATCAAAGTAGAGTCCTTGGATGTCCAGGTCACCAACAAATCTTGGATGTTTGGCCAGCCATTCCGCAAGTCTTGAGATGCTGCTTGTATGCCTTTGCACTGCCATAGCACTCCCTCTGAACTTCACAGATGTCAAGTTCGCTGCTGATTGCTGCACAACTGCCCTCCATCCTCTGCTGATTTGCAGTAGTGTGCATATGTTGCGCTGATCTGCTGCTATTGCTGGGTGCTGCAGGGCAACTGCCAGGGCTTGCACAGAATGATGCTGCAGAACAGAAGCACGCGTCAGAGTCGGTCATTGTCGTAGTCGTTGTTGCCAGCATCCTCATTTCACAGCCGCTGTGATCAGTGATGCTAGACGTTCTTGCTGTCTGCTTGTCTTGATGCTCACTGAGCATGGCATGTTGTGATATGGCCATACATGTTGCAGTAGCATCGATAGCAGTACACTGCACAGCAGCTTGGTCAAGGTCATGGTATGGCATGCTCAAGACCAGCTTGCAACCAGATCTCTTGTCAGCACCAGATGTGGCATGCTGTATTGATGGCTTATCCATAAGATTCATCCTTGGCAAGCAGCACAATCTGTCACAACCCAACCTGCACACATGCTCTTACCTCCTCTGTAGCAGGCTCCATGCTTGCAAGTCTGTTTGCTAGTTCTGCCATAATGTCAAGTCACTAGCCGAGCGTGATCAATCAAGCGATGCTGGTTGCTTCACGGTGCACGGCTTTGTCTACCGTCGGCGCACAGTCTGATTGATCAGCCTGTATTTCGATGGGACAATGATTGGCAGAAACAATTGCGCCTTTTCACAACAAAGCGCTGTTTATGAAAGCTCAGATAGGCACCTTGCCCAACAACGCAAATGCTGATGCCGTTCGCGTCTCGAGGCATACAAGCAACGTGACGCCATAGGTGACGCAAGCAATGGCAATGCCGCATCGCATGAACGTGTTGGCCTTCAACACCTTGGTAGCTGACAGAGACAATGCTCCGCCTCACAGGAGTCTACTTGGAGGCAGTGTTCCTGATAAAGCCACGGTGCATGGGGCATGTGACTGCTGGATGCATCCAGCCATATGGCTGTCATCTGGTATGTTTCGGCCTGCAGGTAATTCATGGCAAGATATGGTGACACAAGTTTGTAAGGTGATCGTTTCACGCCCTTTTCAAGTGCACTTTCTGGGGTTGCGTTGTACAGCCGTAGTGCCCCAGTAGCGCAGTGGGGCGCTACTGTACCGTACGGGTGACCGTTGTCCGCCTACGCAACAAGCACGACCATGCAATTTAGATGGCTATATCGCAAAGAACAATTGACAAACCCGGACTATGCGCTTGTAGCATGACGGCTGCGAGCAGTTCTGTGCACGGTGTCACCCCCGGATCGCGGAATCTTCCGCCGTACGGCATTAATGCCGTACTGCCAACCGGGTACCTGCCACGTCCTCGACCACCGGCAATTCTTTGTGCTTGACAGTCGCGACAGGTGTTGTGTCAATCAGTCTGTGTCGCACACAACTTTTTGTTGACTACTTTCGTCATGTACATGTCAGCGCAACCGCGTGGTGGGCACCTGTGGCTTTCCACATGTGTGCACACTAGTACTGCGCGGTACTTGTGGTAACACATATGACTCGAATTGGCCGAACAGAACCTTGAAAGTTGCACTCGGCAATAGCGAGGTGCTACTACATCATAGCCGAACCTGGCAGGAGTCAGTATCCGTTTACCAGTAGCTCTCTGACTCTTTGAACGCGGTTCTGCACATAGTCCTGGCTACTTTCTCCTTTTCAACTTGCACAATATGTCAAAGTAACGGTCTTTCCTGCTGTAGAGGCATATGCTACTACTCACATCTTGGACCCTTGCTCATGCAAATTGCTGCTGCTTTGCTGCTGCTGCTGCTGCTGGTCTTGTACTCTTCCACTGCTGCTGCATACGACGTACTGCTTCAGTCAAGCTATCAGGATGTGTCCACGCCCAACACATGCGGAAGTAACCGGGTTCAGCAGCATGACATGAGGAACCTGTGGACACATGGGCAGCAGCAGCAGTGGTGCCAGCAGTAGCAGCAAGTGGGGACAGAGGTTGAGACGATCAGCAGCGCCTGGCCATGACAGCCCTTGCTCTCATATATAAGGCAAGCAAGTAGTATCTCCGACATAGCAGATACATGCAGCATCTGCTGCTGGCACGGTTGATGTCATGACTGACACATTGTCATGGCTGACACATTGTCGTGGCTGACACAATGACAATAAGCAGCGTACCTGGTGACAGGATGACCTTGTGTGCGTCCACCATACACCGCCATAATGCATCCTCGGCTGACCAACCACCACTAGTACTGCTGCTGCTGCTGCCATTGGCTGCATTCAACTTGTCTTGTGCATTGCCAGCTGCATCACAAGCACCTGTAAGAGTCAAATACATACAGCGAACTTGTTGATACAGAATATTCAATAACCAATCTGGACATTCTGCCACAATCCAACACAATGCGGTCTATGACACGTGATCTCGGTAGTTGGTGTAGCAACCACTGATGCAGTATGTTACAACATGAACCACCAGGATAACAAGATATACCAGGATTATCTGTACCCACTTGTAAGCTTCTGATATGTTTGTCTCATTTGTCTTTTATTTCCATCCAGGAATCCAACCACCCAATCTTTGTCCGACAGCATCTAACACATCGCCCATTGCAAAGGAGCAGGAGTACTAGATGTAGGTCGTTATCAAAAGCCGGGTAGTACGGTGCCGGTATGATCACTCCTGCTCCCGGTTCAGCGACACAATGAAACAACAGATCTATAACAGATCCAACACCACTCAGAACAGACAGATGATCAGGATCGATGATCAGGCCCTGAATTACACACAAAGACCAAGTTTCAGTATATACACAGGGAGAAGAGACCTTGGCGAGTGTGACTTCAGGATATACAGGTGGATACAAACTCACTGAGAAAACAGATCTGGGCAATGTGTTGAGGGCCGTGTGACTTTCCTTGTAATACATGCAGGGTTTTGATGAGTCAAAGCTTACAGCATTGCGATCATGCAACTCAAGCAAACCAGATCACCTTCATGAAAGTGTAGTTCAGAAACTCTGCCAATGCTGATCTCAGTTCCGGCAATCCTCTCATATCTTGGTAATACAACATGTGTTCGGGAAACTTTGACATGTACTTTGCAAGACCCTGCTGTACCAGTTCACAGCTCAAGCGGTTCTCAGCGACTGTACAGGCAATGTAACCGTTAGGGTTTTCTGAAGACCTGGAAGTAGTACAACACAATGCAGGACAGCACGACATTGGGTGACATCAGTTGAGTCTCTGCAGGTTTCAGTAGTTTGCTCAGGCTGGTCTAGGTATGTGCTCATTCATGTTGTCAGAATATGAAGAGTGTGCTTGTCAGTCTGCTCAA
>JARWLF010001057.1:0-13313 GCA_029853055.1 Scenedesmus sp. KT-U | reverse complement strand
CACCACCTGGAACTCTCCTTACAGCTGCCAAAGACGTGTTGGCTCACAAGCAGCAATGGCACTGGCATGACATGGCAGTGTTATATGCATATGGTTGCAGGTCATCTTCGATGCCACAGCCGTCTCTGCACAAGACCAAGGCAGAGACAGCTTTCATGACTGCATCAAAGTCACCTCAGAAGGGCAGACTGTGGAGTTATGGGTGCATGCTTTCATGCCCTGCGCTCAACTGCACTTGGAAGGAGACTTGCAGTTCGGCATGGTGGCAGTGGACAGCAAATACAACAGGCAGTTGCTTGTCACAAACAAAGGGCAGCTGCAAGCAGACTACAGACTGGATTGGGATAAGTGAGTTCCGCCGGCTGCTGTATGTAACTAACAGCAAGCACTGCAGCACGCAGCTGACCAAACAAGCAGCGCACCTGTTTGCTGTCAGCATGCTGAGGGGGCTTACAGGCAGCTCAATGCTGGTATGTCGCAGCTGGTTGGGCTATTGTCAGTTGTAACCATGACCTAGCGGCTAGGTAGGAGGCAACAGCAGCGTGGAGGTATCAGCAGCTGATGTACATCACTGTGCTGATGTTTGCAGGAGCCTCCCTGTATCAGTTGATACAGATGCAGGCATCCTGCAACCAGGCAGTTGCGCCAGCATCTCTGTACAGCTAGCAGCTCATGAAGTTGGACCTGTTGCTGGAGAGCTGCTGGTTTGTGTTGCTGGAAGAGCGGAGCCATACAGACAGAGCCTCAGTGCTGCAGTAGTGCAGCAGAGCTTTGAGCTGCTTGATGCCAGCAGCATAGCGATATCAGAGGTAAGGCAGGCTAGATCGGAGCAGAGGTGTTGCTCTGTACCCAAAATGGTGCATGGTGTCTTGTTGAAGGTATGGGCAATGAACATCATGTGCCAGCTTGGTGAACGCCTGCTTATGCTTGCCAGCAGCTCACAAGAAAGATGTCACCTTACTGCAGATCAACTTTGGCAGCTTATTCCTGGGCGAAACAACAACCCGCACCATCAAAGTGCTCAACAATGGTCCCTCTGAGGCCAGGTTCGATCTCAGCTATGGATCCAAGGCCGATATGGCCACAATTGCAGCTACAGACAATGATGGGCCAGCTGATGATGACCAGTGTTCAGCATTTATGCGATTGGCAAGGATACGGGTGAGTGTGCTTTCTTCTATGTGTAAGGCTATGCAACACGCGTGTGACATGCAAGTCGAGCAGCAAGCGCATCTTTTAGCCGTGATGGGAGCGCGCCCACAGATGCATATGCAGCAGTTGCATGGGGAGCTGATCGTTGCTAGTGACCCTGCAGGCCAAGCTCAGAGAGGAGAAGGAATCAGTCGTACGTGTATCGCCTAGCTCAGGCACGATTGCTCCATATGGCACAGCCCAACTTCAAGTGACATTCAGGCCACCATCAGCGGCTCAGGCCAAGGGCTTCAAGTCTCAGCTATCGACCTCATCACAGGATTCTACACAGGCCTTTGAATACCTCATCCAGGTCAGTGGGGTGTATGGAATACCTGAGGTGACGCAACTCATCAAAGCAGCCACAAGCTTCCTTCAAGCAACTGCTTGTTTGAATGGTACAAGCTTGAAATCATTCCGGGAAGTTCCTGTCAGATGCCAATCCTGATCTTTGTCGTCTCTGCAGTTGAACATGACAGGAGGCAAGGTCCTGCAAGTGCCGGTCAAAGGCTACGGTCTCGCACCAACCCTGGCAGCTACACCACAGGTCATGCACCTTGGTGTTGTTGAGTGGGCTGACCAGTTGCTGGAGCTGTGCAACAAGTGTCAGGAATTACCTATGCATGTTAGATTTGACAAGAGCGGGCCGTACTTTACAGTGGAACCGGCTCAGTTGGACCTGCCACCTGCTGGCAGCACCTCTGTGCTTGTTAGATATTTGCCCAAGGTGGGTCAGGAGGTTGCTACAGGACTTTCACAGCGGCCGCCGTCGACTCTCCACTATGTGCCCAGCACATACTTGGTCGTTGAATGCCTTATCACAGCCCCGCAGATTGCTAACCTGTCTCCTGTCGCTCCCAGGCACTGGGCCGGCACCAGGCCAGCTTGAGTTTCCAAGTGCTGTCAAGTCTAGCTACCGACAAGGTCATCTCAGAAACAGTAGTACAAGTCCAAGGGCAAAGCCTCAGTGTTGGGAGAAAGAGGCCACTGCCAGGAGGGATTGATGCAACACCTGAGACGTTCATCAAGCCCAGGTGAGCAGTATGGGTGCTTGCAGGGCTTCAACACAGTCCTCAAGGCCGCTTGTATTGAAGAGGCGGCACTGGAGTTTCCGATCAATATGTGTCAGGCAGAACCAACTTGAGACAGTGCACTCTTTGCATACTTTGTCACCTTGTGACATGCAGGGCCTACGTGGATGAAGGTGAGGCGACTATCGCACTGCACACTGCCAAGAACACATACAAACGGCCAGCACTCTGGGATACGGCTGAGAATGCTTACACCTTGGAGGGTATTGGACCACGAGACAGGTTTGGAGTCACACGTGAGGTGCAAGTAGCCAGGAGAGACCACGCTGATCAGTATACCACATTCATCAGGGCTGGCAGGACTGCTACTGCCAGGAAGTATCTGACACAGAAGGAAGGCGATGAGGCAGATAGGGACCTGGGCATGAAACCATACAGGTCAATATCACTCCCAGCAGGAACAAGTAGGCTCTGCATGACATAAGCTCACGTATCACAGTCTCCCTGACCAGCATGGTGGTGATCCGATGATTGTAGTGCCAAACTGCTGGACCAGCCCAAGTGTCTAACACAGTTGTACAGGCATGCTGGTTGCTTACTCCTAAACCAAGTGTTGGATCTTGTGTGATGACAGGGGGCTGACCATCAGTCTGTTTGAGCAACCCAAGCAGCATGAACCACTATGGACACTGAAGCTGAATGACGTGTTGGGTCCATCTGTACAGCGGCCACCATCAGCACCTATTATGGCGAGCGTACCTACACACAAAGAATGGCCACAAACAGAGCAGGTAAGCTGCGTTCACACATGTGCACATGTGCTTGTCAGGTACCTATACAGTATGTAAACCATCCCAGAGTACTGTTCTGTGTTGCCTCATGGTACAACTTGTACTACAGCAATCGAGATGTGTTTTTGCCTCACCAGTCCAGCCTAGAGTTGAGAACTTGGAAGCATAGCTCAAAGACTGAGTTCATATCTGCAGGAACGAGCTGAGTGTGCCAAGGATCTCTCCCCTGAGCAGCTCTCCAAGATCACTGTTGGTCCACGTCAGATAGACTTTGGCAAGGTGTCACCTACTCTGCCAGCAACCCAGTGCTTTGTGGTCACCAACTCCATGAATACTGCCATACATGTGGTGTTGGACACAAGCAGCGTGGAGGGGCTCAGCTGCAGCGGTCCTGCAAGCCAAGTGATACCACCTGGCAACATGGGCAAGTTTCAGCTAGTGCTGCGCAGTCATGTTGTGCAGCCAGTTAGCGAACAGATTCAGTACTGCATCAATGGCTGTCATATACAGTCACTTGATATCCTAGCAGATGTGGTTGCAGTGACTTTGGATCTGTCATCTGAGGAGTTGGTGTTTGCTTTCGGGCTTGAAAACTGGGATGACTATGTTGAGCAGGTGAGGTTCTGTCAACAGCAAAAGACCCAAAGGCAGTTGATGTGTGTTTGGTGTTCCCAGCTTGCCCTATTACATGTGTTGACAGTTCACATGCGCCTGTGCGCCGTGTCAATATACAGGTTCACCGTCAGAAATCAGCTGTCTGCTTATAATTACTTCCCTGCAGACTCTGATTATGGAGAACACCCACAACTTTCCTGTTGAGTATGAGTGGGCTATGTCAAATCAGAACTCAGTCTTTTCAGTAACCCCAGCCTTAGGAACCATCAAGCCCAAATCCAGCTGCTCAGTCATAGTGAGATGGACCCCAGGCAATGCAGACCATGCTGCAATCAAAGACTCAGCAGCAGTTACCGCTCAGCCGCCAGGGTCTGCCAGCACAGCGTCAGGGCGAATAGCTCGCAGCAAGCGTGTCAGCACTGCAGAGTCACTCAAGGACACGAATGCTGACAGCACTGCAGCTGCAGTGGATGGCAAGAAGCAGGATATCAGCGCCAGTACAACAGCTGCTGTGTCTGTGAGCTTGACAGGTGCTGATGCAGCTGCAGCAGTAGCAGTGACTGATGCTGCTGCGCTTGGGTGCCAGCATACAGGATTCATGAGCTTGAAGCTGAAAGGTGGAGCTGATGCAGCACCAAAGAAAGTCATGCTGCTTGGAGAACTGCCTGCCGGGTGAGCTTGAACGCGAATCACATACTCAATACTGCTAGTCTGATCCCCCCAAGCCTGGTGCGGCAGAGATGCATGCAGCACAAGCGTATGTGGCACATAGCAGGCGTTTGATAGTGTGCGCCATACATCAGTATGCCTGGTGTGCCATTGGATTCTCTTTGAGAGTCTGTACGCCCAGCTCGATCTGTGCCTACAGGTTGCTGAAACTCAATGTGAAAGAGGTCAACCTGGGTCCAGTACCGCTGCATGAAGAGCAAACTGTGAATGTACAGCTCAAGAACTTTGGCAGTGCTGGGGCAACATACAGGGTATGTGTCTACAGTTGTTCAGGATGACTTGATCAATGGTGTTTCTGGGCCACATAGCTTAGATTTCATGTCCAAAACGCCAGTTCTACCAGGCAGGACTGCACCATTGTTTTGGCATGTGTGCTACCGTCAATGCAGTGTGGTGCTACTTGCACAGGTCCACAGCAACAGTCAGCTGCAAGTTTCACAAGACCGCGGACATGTTGCAGCCGAAAGTGCAGCTGAACTGGAGGTGCTGTTCACACCAAAACAGTCAGGGCAGTTTGCAGCTGTGCTGGAGGTGGAAGTCCGTGGCGGCAAGACACTCAAGCTGCCAATCAGGTGCGTACTGCTTGAAAGTCATGCAGGCTGAAAGGCGCAAGTATGTGTTCCGCTACAAGGCTCCTGATCAGTCAAAGTAAGCTCATGTCTCTACCTACAGCTTGCTTACTTACTGGAGTTGAGAGTTGTACCCCCTCACTGGCGGGGTCCATTTGGACCCCCTCACTGGCGGGATCCTTTTTGGAGAAGCAGTCGTGCATTTTATGCTGCAGGGCTGAGCCGATGTTACCCTGTTGCCACATTGCCGAAAGCTCCCTCAAGTTCACCGAGACATTCATAGGCTCCCAGTCTCAGATGTCTTTCACGCTGGTCAATACCACCCCTGTACCAGCAACCTTGATATGTGACTTCATTGAGCAGCCAGAGTTTGACATCACAATCAGCAGGGAGGCATGGGCTGGTGCTGGGTACACAGCCTGTCCGGTACAGAAGATTGGGGCCAACGGGGAGGTGACCACAGTGGGCAGCAAAAGAGCTTCCAAAAGGACATCCAGGAGGTGAGCTGCCGGTTTGGCACATGCTCAGCCTGAGCAGTGCAGGTGAGGTTATTCAGAGCTACAGCAAGAGTGCATGCTGTTGGTTGGCAAGCCTGCTGATGCATGCCCAATACTTCAATGCACGAAACCAGAGCCCCTAAGGCTACTTGCTCTGGCGGCATTGCGCTTTACCATGCCTGTGCAGATTGACGTTCCAGGGCGGCAAGCCACCTCTGGCTGGCGACAGTGGTTATAGAATCTTATTTCAGATGAAACCAAGTAGCACACTGCCTCTGCAAATGGTCTACAGACCTAGCAGGGCCCATGCAGTGGAGTTCCTGCTGCCCATGGTACTGCACATCAACGGAGGGCAAGAAGCAGCTGTACAGGCTCCTGTGCCTGTCAGGGCATCAGCCTCGGCACAGAGTCGCAGGGGCAGCACTCCTGGGAGTCAAAGCAAAGCTTCAGCAGCAGTGCCAGCTCCTGTGCTAGCAGTGCCTGTTGCTGCAGTTGGCGTCATGCCAAAGCTGATTAGCAGCAAGACCAGCATATCGTTTGACAGCCAGGTGGTCCTCAGCAACAAGCAGCCGGGCAAGAGCCCATACACGCAGGAGATCTACATGCGTAACAATACAGAAGCAGCGCTGCAAGTGGCAGTTGGGGTCCCGAACATGCATGAGGATTGTGCAGGATGCTTGGGAGTATACACCATAGAGAGTTTGGACGCTGTGTCATGGCCCATTGTGCTGGAGCCAGAGGAAGGCTTTGGCGTGCTTGTCAGATTTAATCCCAGGGATGCCCGCAGCTACCAAGCCACCCTTCCCATCTATATTGATGGGAACAACACTTTGCCATATCTGGAGATAAGCCTGTCAGGCATGGGAATGCTGCCCCAACTGACGTTCAGTGTTGCCGAGTGTGTTCTACCACCTGTAAGTGGTAGTTTTCAACTGCAAACTTTGACAGCCGCTGTGACACACAATGATCGTGCTTCTGGCAGGTGCTGCACAGGCCTGCAGCCCTGGTGTCTGTGCTGCTGCTGTACAACAGCTTGTGAACTTTCCATCGTGCATCACGTCCACTCCTGTGCTTCATGCAGGTTCCCTTGAATGTCACCAGTCGTGCAAGATTCCAAATCATCAACGGTGGTTACGACAATCTTGAGGTGTCTGTTCGGCTGCCACCAGATACGACACGTTTGCCACTGAGTCTCTCCTTCCCCGAAGGCAACTTGATAGGTTTGGCCAAGGACAGGCTGCCAGTGGAGGTGTCCTTCTGCAGCAGCAGGCCACAGAGCTTCACTGCCATGGTGGACTTCTTGGATGAGACAGGTCGAGCATTCAGTATCGCTGTGACAGGGACAACTGACAGCTGCAGCCTGACGCATGGACCGTTCATGCAGGTAGGAGGCCAGCCAGTGTGTATGAGTCCCGTTGCTTGTTGTCACTGTCCCACCCCATTAGCCACCAATAGATTGTGGGTATGCATAGCACCATAAGCATGCACCAGCTGAAGATGCTGTCACTAGTCGAACTACTTCATGATGGTTCACGCTGGTGTAGGCCAACTTGGGCCAACTGCAGCTATTGCCTGCTGCTGAGGGCTCAGTGTTTACCAAGTTACAGGACAGTGCAGCTTATGAGATGCCCTGGGATGAAGTTGTGGGTCCACAGCTACTCCCAGAGGTGAGCAGATCTGCCAGGGGTACCTCCTGTGCTACTACAGGCTCAAGATCTGGACTCAATGTGGAGTTGTAGTGCAGAAGAGACATGCATACAGCGTACCTCAGCATGCTTGCTCCTGCAGTGTTGGTTGAGATAATTCTCACAAGATTGCTGTACCTTGTAGTGCTTCCTAAGTACTGATTTATAGCTGCATGTGATTGCAGGGTGTTGCCAAGTTTTTCCCTGCAATCAGCCCTCCGCAAAGAGGCCATGCAGCAAACAATAGAAGCTGCAGTGGTGAAGCGACCGCCACCAATGATGGCAGCACCAGCACTGTCAGTTCCGACGACTTGCGACAGTCTATGAAGAACAGCAAAGGCAAACAGTTGATTGAGCTTATTGAGTTGTTGAGTGGCAAAGGTGTCAGTGTCAAGGTGAGCACTGTCTGTACCAACTTGTTATGACGCTGACTACTGTGTACAAGGGTATTTGGCTGTATCTGATAGCAAGTGCTGCAGCTCTTGGTGCCAAGCATGCTGCATGGAGCAACAGTTGTGAGATGTCATGCTGTTGCTTTTTGTGATCACCAGGGAGCCAACTCCAAGAAGGTATCTGGCAACAAGACAGAAGCTGTTCAGCAGACACTATTCATGTATGAAACCATCCTGACACACCTCAGAGCATATGGCGCCTTGATCAATACAGTGAAACCAGAATATCTCCTGACCCATGATGACTTCGAGATCATCATGGAGGTCAGAACAGCAGCTGCAGCTGGGAACCAAGAGCAGGAGCAAGCGCTGGAGCTTTGGGCTCCTGTGGAGCAAAGCTTTGCACTATACTCCACACAGGCATGGAACACCGTGTTACTGCAGGTGCGACAGGCAGTGTTGTGTGAGCCTGTAATGAACCTGTTGGTGGCATATCTTGTCACGAACAGCCCTGCGTGCACCAAGCATCACTGCAACCTCTGCTCTCAGCAATATGGCCCGCTGTATGCTTCTAACAACTACAGCAAACAACCTGAGAAGGTTTCGTCAATCTTAGGCCACTGAATGCACAATACTTGTTCTCTGTATGCAGGTCTTCAAGTTGTTTGTGCTTGCCAGAGTCACACCTGCTGCATTGCGGCAGTTGTTGGCAAGCACATCTATCAGCAAGACATCGAATGGCAATGCTGCAGCTGCTAGCTTAGCTGCTAGTCCTGCAGATGCTGTATCATCAGCAAGCAGCAAAGCAGCAGGCGCTAGGCGAACAAGTATGGCTGCAGCGGGCAGTACACCAGTGACTGCTTCCCAGGAAGTGGCAGAGAGTGTGCCACAGGTCCCAGATGATGATTCACTTGCTGCTAGCAATGTGTACAGCGTTGCCGAGACGTGTTTGCTAAGCTGGATGTCGGTGCACATGGCGAAGGCCTTCCCACAGAAGGTAAGCTGTGGCATCTGATCGCAGTAGTGTGTCCAAGGTACTTTCAGATCTTTCATCGCATCAGACAAATGTGATCAGGAATGTGACGTTACTACTCGTCCACTTCAGTCACTCATTGTGAACCGCTCAGCAGTTCATTGGTTCAAGTTCATGGTATGTGTTGCGGTAATCGATCCAATGCAGGCCATGCGAGTGACCAACTTCAGCCAGGATCTCCGCAATGGCCTTGTGCTGGGGGCCCTTTTGGCTGCCTATTGGCCAGGTGGCACAGCAGGAACTCTCTTGACCAAGCTACACCAACATCCCAAGGATGCCCGCTTGGTCAAAGAGAACCAAGACATGGTTGTGAAGGCGTTACAGGTGACCAATGCTGCAGCTCTTTACTCCAGCACAATGCATGACAGCAACCAGCAAACCCAGCCAGCCTTCTCAACTGCTAAGTATTGGTTTCTAACAGTTGTAATAAGCTCAAACAGCAGGAGTGTTTTAGTATGAACATATCATTTGCCTTTTGAGTTTGTTTGGTTTCCTTGGCGTACAGGAGTTGAGTCTGCCTTTTGAGTTGAGCACCATTGACCTTGAGGAGTGTGATCCTGGCAACATGCTGGCAGCAGTAACCTATCTGTTCACGGCCCTTCCCCAGTTGCTCCCAAGAGCCACTTTGAACTACCTCTGCAAATTGGGAGAACAGCAGGTGACATCTGTGTGCAGCTATCTGCCTGATCAGTGCAGTGGTTGGTGGACTATTTGCATGTACCCGTCCCTCTGAAAGCACTAAGTGGGCTATGTCAGAGCTAGTTCAGGGTGCCAGGTTGCTGAAGATGAAGGATGTGCCTGTGCAAACTTTGGACTGCAGAGCCAGAGCATCCAGCTATCCAATCCCACAAAGCGCATGTTGAGTTACACTGCTAGGCTTGAAGGACATCCAGACTTCTCCTTGGAGGGTAGCGTGTTCAAGATTGAACCAGGTCGCAGCATACAGGTATGCCGTGTGAGGCTTGTGCCACCCATGGCAGACCATGAGGCAAGTCACATCAGTGTGCCACTGTGCGATTGATGATGGTCACCTTGCCCTGAAAGCGTCACACTGAATCAGCTTGCAATCACACTGAATCAGCCTGCAGCTCATGTAGCCGTCTCCATGTACTACAGCCGGGCCCATGTCATTGTGGAGGTTAGCCCATGCAGCTGTATGTACAAGTATGTCGCAAAGTAGTTGCCACACCTGTGGCCTTTTGGGCTGTTCTTTACAGGTACCAGTGAACTTCGCACCAACAACTTCTGTTGCAAAGACATGCCGGCTAGTGCTCATGTCCAGGCGTGACGGCTCTTCAGCGTCAGCAGCCACCCTGGTGTTTCTCCTGACAGGCCAGGTGGACAGCAGAGCACCACTCAAGCAGGTTGCTGTTCAAGCACCACTGTACCAGTTGGCAACTACAGACTTCAGTGTGACTAACCCGTTCCCTGCTGGTAAGGCTCGGTCTGGTGCATGTGCTCTGTTGTACAGATGGGTGCAAATAGCAAGGAAGCGGCTCATGCTTACCAGACTATGGGTCCTTCTTCCAAAGCTGATCTTGCTCTACCCTGCAGACTGTGAGTTCACAATAAGCCTTGTCCAGAAAGTCCCGGAACTGCCACCACCAACAGCAGACAAGAAGGCCAAAGGCAGCAAAACAGGTGTAAACAAGCTCATGCCAACTGCTCCAGCGAGCGCCACAGTGAAGGCACCAACAACACAAAAGAAGCCCAAGGATGACGCAACACAACAGCAACAGGTGCACCTATGTAGCTTGATTGCTTGGTTGAGCAGTGATCTGCTGAAGGGCCAAGGATTGCTGATGTACAGTTGCTAGGGGAAGCTCTCAAGACAGTATAGAGCGGAAGCCATGCACGACAGTGCGAACTGTGGCGATTGCGAACTGTATCAGCAGCTGCTGATGTGCTTGATGTGTGCACTGTGATCTGGGTTACCTGACAGCTGCTTGGTGTTTTGCTGGCATCTGCTCCTGTGCCTACAGGTTGTCTCTGGCTTGTTTCCTGAACCATTTGGTCTGGATCGTTATCGCTTGCGGTTGAGGTCTGGAGCCAGTGAGAAGCTCAAGCTCAGCTTCCTGCCCTTCCAGATGCCTCCACTGCAGCCAGGGGATCAGCTATCAGCTATGAAGGGCACGACATCATGTCTGCTTGTGCTGAGTGACAGTGAATGTGGCGAGTTTGCGTATGAGCTGCTTGGGGAGGTAGTACTACCTGCTCTATTCATGGTGCACAAGGCAACTGTTGGTCTGGAAGGCACTCAGGTAAAGCAGTACTATGCTATCGACAGGCCGGTTCAATCTGCCTTGAGTGTTGTGTGTTATCACCCAGGCTGTCAAACTGTTGACCGGTAGAATTGCACGTGCTGCTTTGCTTGCTGGTAAGCATCTAAGGCAATTGGCAATGTTGTTGTATCCTGGATTTGCAGTCATTGGAGCTGCAGCTACCTTTCAGCAACCAACAGCTTGAGGCAGCCAGACGCAGCTATGCCGATAAGCACCCGCTGGCCAAAGACAAGGAGCAAGCCGCCAAGTTACGTAATGACATAGGAAAGAGCAGGGATAAGGGTGGGCGGCTTCTGGAGTACAACATTACATGCAGCAATAGCTTGTTGGGATGTCCAAAGAGTCTGGTATTAAAGACTGGTTTGAATGCCACTGCATCCATAGCAGGGACGCGCACTGCATCAGCTGCTGGTAATCTTAGTCCACCACCATCACCACCAATGCAGCAGCAGCATCCAGCAGCCAGCAAGGAAAAGGGTAAGGAGGACAATGTCCTGCAGCTGCAGTTGAAGCCTGTGGGTGCCGGTGTCTATCCTGCACGGCTTGTATTGGCATCGCCGTATGATGTCAGAGTCATGGATGTGGAGATCACAGCTCAGAGCACGGGGCAGAGCTGTGTCCTGGAGATGGAGTGTCCGGCCAGGCAGCAGGTAAGCTTACCTTGCCTGCAGGCGTTACAATCAGTGTTCGGGCTTGTTTGTCAATCGGGCTTTGTCAAGTACTAGCTAGACAGCATCCAGCGCAACCAGCGCACTGTAAGCTGGACTAGCTGCCAACACTAGCAGGGAGGCTTTTGATGACATCCTGTGCAACCACACTATCTGCATCCCAGGTGTTGCAAGAAGTCACCCTGGTGAACACCACAGATGCAGCTTTCACAGCTTCTGCAACCTTGACCGGCAAAGGCTTCTCAGGCCCAAGGGATGTATCTGTACCAGCCAAAAGCAGCAGCACATACGCCCTGACCTTTGCACCCCTGGGCAGTGGGACATACTCAGGGACCTTGGAGCTGTACATTGCTGCTACTGGAGAGCGTAATGTGTACAGCTTGGTGGGAAAAGGAGGGGAGCCAATGGCAGAAGGCCATCTGGTGGTCGAGTGCCAGGTGAGAACGTTAATGTGTTGTTGCTGCACTGCAGCCTGGCAGGCAAAACAAATGGTAACTTAGGACCACACCAAGCGTGAATACTAAGTGTGACCAACGTACTGTCAACATAGGCTCTGCTGAGTAGCACCTGACGAACTTCAGACGTGGTATTTCATACGATTGACTGATGCTGTTGACAGACGAGCTGGTGTGTTCTTATGGTTCATGCCTACAGGCCCGGAATCCAGTCACCAAGTACTTGCAGGTTCCCAACATCACAGGAGCAGTACCACTACAGTACAGTGTGTACTCTGACTTGGACATCTTGACTGGGCCTTCCTCTTACACATGTGCAAGTGCAAACCGAGGCGATGCTTACAAGCTGAACGTGCTGCCCTTACGCAGCGGCAGCAGCTGGGGGAGCATCAGCTTCGTGACAGAGGAGGGACAGTATTGCTGGTACTCTATCGAGGTGGGGTGGGACTTCCCATGATTGAGGTGCTGTCTGTATTTGGCTCAAATTTGCAAGGGAGTCACACATCAACATGCCTGTCAGGCACAGAGCAGGATCATGGCTTGCTGTTATGACTGTTGCTTCTCATGTACATGACTCTGGTGCCTGCAGGTAAAGGCCAGTGAGCCGCCTGACATGGGTACCATCGAGGTCAGCTGCCCTGTCCGTCAAGCTGTGGGTATACAGGTCACTCTGACAAACCCAACAGACAGGCGTCTGCTGCTGCGTGCTCAGTACAGCACACCATCACTCCTGGGGCCTGCAACCTTTGTGGCACATCCGAGGGAGCCTTGTGTCTTTGAGTGCTACTATGCTCCTCTGTTACCACAGTCAGAGCAAGGCACTTTGCGGCTGCTGAGTGACGAGGTACAACAATCTGCAGATCTCAGGGTCTCATGGCACCATACTGTGGCCTTATGCGCAATCCTCTTGTGATCAACTCCCGCATCATAGGACCTGCCTGATCTTGTATGAGTCGTTGGTGATAGATGCTGACTGCACTAAGTTGGTGGCATGCTCAGCCTGTCAGCAGCAGAGGTCACCTTCATGCTATGTGCATGCCACAGGTTGGCGAGTTTTGGTGGCGTATCGACATGGAGGCTACACCTGGTGGCCCGGAACACCTTCCACTCCTCACAGCGTCTCTAGGCGGTACTGCCTCACATGGCATTGTTGTTGCCAATCCCACTCCAGCAGAAGCCACCTTTGCCTGCAGCAGCAGTACACCTGAGCGGTTTAGGATTCAACCCAAGAGCCTCAGTGTTCCAGCGCAGGGTGCAGCTGAGGTGCTGGTGGAGTACAGGCCTGGCTCTCTTGGCATGGAGGAGACTGGGACTATAGTGGTGACAAGTGAAACAGCTGGCACAGTAGAGTACTTGTGCAGAGGACAGGTGACAC
>JARWLF010001056.1:0-13625 GCA_029853055.1 Scenedesmus sp. KT-U | reverse complement strand
CTGACCAGGAGTCTTGACCTGTGTGGGTGTCCTGGCCAGTATGAGAAGTTCTTTTATGGGTTTCGACTGGGCACGAAAGCTCGCCTGCGCGATCATCTTCTACTATGTGCTATTTGAGGAAGGTCGGAATACGTTTGCTGTGCAGCTGCCAGATACATGTCCTGGCTTGGTGCCTATCAGCCCTACTGCTTATGAGTGTACCCGGGACTGCCAGCATACAACATGCGAAGCTCTCACAGATTTCTTTACCAGCACATACCAGAGTAGTTCGACCATGTTTCAGTCCTGGCCCAGAAGGCAGGGCTGGGAGGCGCTGCTAACACAGAATTGCAGTCAGATCCTTGCAGCGTCAACATTGATGGGCCCCACCTACTGCAGCTGGCCTGGTGTTGCATGCTGCACCAGAATCTGGAAAAGCATGGGTTTGTGTAACAGCACCAATACCCTGTTTGCCCTGAGACTGGAGGTCAATGGCTTGGTCACGAACATCAATGATGTTATTTTTCAGCACAGCATAGCACAGTTGCATGCATGTGGCCTGACCAACCTCACAATGCCAGGCAATGCCTTGTCAGGGAGCCTCACAGACGTCTGGGGCAACCTCATGCAACTGGTTTCTTTGAACCTGGGTAGGTACCGCGCTACCCATACGACAATGCATTCACAGCTCTTTCTCTCTCTCTCTCTCCACCAGTCAGCAGCTTGGTAATCGCAGTGCAGTGGTCGGCAACACCAGCAGTATGTCATCCAGAGATACCGATGTCATCACCACCTTGTTCAGAGCTGGGTCCGGTCATGAATCATTCGTCCACAAGGCTGCGTTCAAGCAGAAGCAGCGTCCGAGCGGCGTGTTGCATCATGACTATCACAGTGCACATCTACACTCACCTTTGCTGTGCTGGTCTGCATGTGTGCAGCCAAGAACATGATAACAGGCACCATACCCGAGGCATTCCGCAAACTGAGCAATCTTGCAGCATTGCACTTGGCAGGGAACCCTATGCACGGTACAATACCAGAATGGCTTGGAGAGCTGCAATCTCTTGAGTGGCTGGGCTTGTCAGCATTAGCTGGTAAGCAGTGTGGAGTCACTCAGTGTGGCACAGTGTTGCTTGCTTCAGAAAGTGTGCTACAGCATGCAAGTGATACTGTACTGGCGCACTTGAAGCAGCATGGTTGTTGTCGGAAGCAAACCAGCTTGTTTGCTTTGAAACTAATTTTCCTAAGAAAACTCCAAGCCAGCAGCAGGGCAGCATGCAGTGATTCTAGAATAGCCACACTCAATGGTATGTGCTGATCATGGCATGTAGGTGTTGACAATGGGGGCAGGGTGGGGCTTGCAGGCTCGATTCCGAGCAGTTTGGGGAATCTGCTGACACTGCATATACTTGAACTGGACTCAAATTCTCTCACTGGCACACTCCCTGACAACCTGTGCCATGGCAAAATCGATGTTCTGCAACTCCGTCGCAACCGCTTGACTGGAAGTGCAATGCCACTGCTTAACTGCACTGGGGCATTGTGGCTGGACATCAGCAACAATGCGTTCTCCGGAACACTTCCCAATGTCACGCCACTGCCATGGCCAAGTATGGCTGCTCTTGATTTCAGCGGCAATGCTTTTGAAGGCACACTGCCAGCGGCGATTTATCAACTGCCACACCTCTTCAAGTTGAAGATACACAGTAACAGGTGAGACTGCTTGCGTGAATGAGGCAACTAGCTGCTCAGTAGTGTGTCTTACCAAACATTATCAGAAATGAAGGCTTTCTATGCCTGGAGCTGCATCAGGCTACTACTAAGTATTCTCCAGTAGGTTTCTGGGTTGTATCTTGCTTCAAACTGGGCTGGGCTTGATTGCATAAGCGTATGCTACATGCTTCCATCTGGTGTCTAATGAATCATTTTGCATTGTAATCAGGCTGAATGGTACCATCTCTGGCTTCATTGCCACCTTGACAACAGTTGATGAGATAGATCTGCACAACAACCAGTTGACTGGGACAATACCAGAGGGCGTATGGTTCTTGCCTCGTCTTAGTGTGCTTGATCTTTCCCACAACCAGCTGTGTTGAATGCAGAGTGTCTCCAAGACAAGCTGCACCTTGCAGCCGACATCTGCTATGCACAGATAGCAGTCCTTCAACACTTGTCTGTGGCACATCCTCATGCATGACATGTCTATACAGTTTTGCATGTGACACAGCCGTCAAAGTATTGACACGACATTGTGACACGGATGTTTGTCGGCGCTAGCCGGCTGATGAGGTAGCTTGCATACAAGGACAGGGATTGACTGGAGGTGCTTGTTGTGTAGGATGAGTCAGTCCTCCACTGCTGTGTTTGTTGACAACAACAAACTTACTGGCCGCCTACCACCACAACTTGGCCTTCTATCTTCTCTAATGTCAGCAGACTTCAGGAATAACTCTTCCAGCTGCAACGGGGGCACCAGTAATGGCAGTGAGGCCTCCCATTGTCTGCATGATGAGTTATTGCCGTGCTTTATTCGCCTCACTGAGGCAACATTCCCGCTCCCTGATGCCTCCAACATGGAATGTCCCCTGATAGATAGAAAGCCTCAGGATGAAGCCAGGGTGGCTTGTCAGGGCTTTGGTCCGGCAAAATTGGTGAGCCTACATTAAGAACAGCTTCCTTACCTTCAAAATGTCTACACCAGCATCTGCATGCAGCTCATATGGTCAAGTGCATCACATGAGGCCTTGATGCCCTGCTATTGGCCACCTATACAGCCAGAGTTGGTGTGCTGCCGTCCAGTTTGAGAACTGACGTGGATTGTGTCTATTGGTACACCCTCAACTGGTGCCTAGTAGTACTAGTACTGACCAAGCACTTTGATGCACCAAGCCCGGTTCATGGTTTTGCAGGGTCCACAAGTCACTGCTCTGGTGGATGATCAGTTGAGGTCACAGTACTGGGAGATAGACCCCAGCTACTACCAATACCATGGATGCAAGTGTTTAAAGGTGTGCCAAAGTGACTGAGGAGTCAATGGCATTCTTTCAGTGCTCTTCTTGACATCATCAACACACATTGCAAGTTTGCCCGTAGTCAGTCACTGCCAAGATGTTGGTGCAGCAAATTCGACACATTGACGTCTGCTGAGCAGAAGCATGCCATGCAGTCCAATCACTCTGAAAACCTTGGTCAATATGCTGTTGAGCACTTCGGATGTCTGCAGGGTCATCACGCGGTGTGGAGCGCAAACAACACCATACTCGACTGTGAACCCGATGCCAGTGATCTCCTGCCAGCCTGGGTGATTCCCATTGCCGTTGTGGTTTGCTTGAGTGGCATCCTGTTATTGGTTGCTGTTGGTCTGCTGGTGTGGCTGAAGCTGACAGTTCAGCTCAGAAGGAAGTGGCAGAGGGAGAAAGAGCTAAACACCAACAGACTGAAGGGAGTGCCTAATGGAGGAACTGCAGCGATTGTGGTCACAGATGTGGAGAAGTACTCAGGTACCACACGGTGTCAATGGCAGCACTGCAAGACCACTGTCTGCATGTGCTGGGCAGCTCCTTGCATGTGATGCACGCTTTCACCAAGACAACAAGCTCCCCACCATAATCTGCCTGCACAAGTTTTGCAGCCCAAGTCAATCAATCCAGGCGAGCCTATTCACTGCTCATGCGCTATCGTTTAAGCATGTCCTGTGAGCGAGTGCCTTGCTACCTGTGTCTTTGCAGACCTTATGCAACAAAATTCCGTTCTGACCACGCGAGCTATGGGTATCCACAATGCTTTACTGCGCAAGGCCATCACAACTCATGCTGGTCACGTTATTGAGCAAGAAGGAGACAGCTGGAGTGTGGCTTTCCACAGACCAGTGGATGCAGTGGCATTCTGCTTACAAGTGCGTCCGCATGTACTGCATGGTTCTGTTCAGGGCTTTGGGACAGGTCATCCCAGCGTGGACCCTACATACCAAAAAGCTGGTGTTTCTGTTATTCATGTTGTGACAGGTCCAGCAAGCCCTACACAAGACACATTGGCCTTCAGAACTGGGGATGCTATATCTCGGGAAAGTTATTGAAAAACCTGCACTGCCAGCTGCAGCAGTCAGTGTCCGCCCAGATGGCTATGATGCTGAGCCGATGCTGAACCCTGCAGCTCTCAGCCACCGCTCTGTGGACTTCAGCGATAACTTTGTAGAGTTTGTTGCACCCACAGAGCACTCCCAACATAATGCTGAGATGGGCATGACGCAGCCTGAGCTGCTGCAATCAACTGGTCCACGATCCAGTGGTATATTTGGGCTCATGCAGCAAGTGACCGGCAAAGTTTTGAGCAAAGTGACAGACCTCAAAGGCAGCAGCAAACCATCAGCAGCACCTGGCTTTGTTGCTGGTATGAACAAGTCAAGTGCAGGTAGTTCAGCAGTGCCCAGGCTAGCTAGTGAAGCCAGCACCATCAAGCCATATGACTACCGGGTGTCAATAAGCACCGGAACTGGTCCGCTTGATGACAGAAGCTCAGGTCTGTCTGTTGATGAGGCTGACACTGAAAGAGTGACAAGTAGGTCCGCAAGAAGCAAGAGCAGTGCCCATACAGCTGCCAACAAACATGTGGTGCGAGGGTTGAGAGTCAGGATGGGCGTTGCCAGTGGCTGGGTGCCGGCTGGTAGTGACATAAAGACTGCAGCTGTGTTTGAACTGGCAAAAGGTAAGGAATTGCACAACATAACTGTGGCTTATAGCAAGAGAACTGATGATGATAGCTAAACACAGGCCAAATATGCTTCACATTATTTGTTCGCAGCAGAACTCCTATAGGACAGTAGCTACTGTCCAGTTGTGCATTTCCTGACACCTACTCCTGACATATGTACATCCTTTGCTACACAAGATAGCTCCACTTGCAGGCTTGTTTGTTGCGGTGTTGAACTGATTTGATGTGACTGCCTGCCCTGCAGCTGTATCCGACATGGCCAATGGCGGTCAAATTCTGATGGAGTCCCGGACTGCTGATGCTGTTCGTGACTGGCTGAGTGATTTGGGCTGTGTGGATCACAAGGGATACAATGATAAGCTGCTATCTATGACACATCCAGCAGTGGGGGAAGCGAATGGCGGCACAGGTAGCAGGTGAGATGCAGAGAGCTCGAGCAAAACACAGCTGTTGATAACAAAGTGGAATAGCAGCAAACACAGCAAAGATACTCAGAACCAGGCTCGTGTGACAAATACAGTCAGGCATTATTGTGACGTTACAAGAACTTGTTGACAAGTATGCTTGCGGGCGGCAGCAAGCAAGCTCTTTTGCAACGCAGTACTGCTTTATCAACCCAACTGAGAGACATACCATTATTGCGGACTGTGCTCGAGTCAGATTCATTGCATCTATGCAGGCGGTGGCTTGGTCTGATGAGCTGTGTGCTGAGGGGTGTGACCATCATTGACAGAGATCCGGTGACGTTGAACATGGGACAGTTCTGGGTGCCTGGCTTGGCAAGCACAATGCAGGCGGTGGCTGCAGCTGTCACGGCAGCAGACACACACAACACCAATCACGTGTTTCCACGACGTCGGGTGACTGGGAATTTCCTTGGAAAGCGCAGAAGCAGCGGCACGGAAGTGTCTGCCGATGTTTTGTTGCAGAAGTGCTGTCAGGCATCTGTAGCAGCTGCCGCTTCGGCGGTCAGGTTTGGCAGCAATTGCTGTCAGTTGAGTGGCCAGATTGAGCTGCACGGCATTGTGGCGAGGTCACTTCATGCCAGGTGCAAGGTCTGGAGGGGCGAGCTGAACATGAAGGACAACTCACAGCAGCTGATCAAAGGCTACTTCAACGCTCCAGGTAAAAGCTCTACGCTCACTAACCAGCAGTTGATTGCTACTGGGTGCAGCCAGGCGGAGACGTAGACACCATATGACATGTCAATAAATGAATAACGTGTCCACTTACATGGGGTTGGTTGTATCTGCCAGCGACACATGCGATGAACTCTGAGGAGATCAGGTGTGCTGCTGTCATGCTGTCTTCAGTGAGAAGGGAGCCTATTGTTTGCCCATGCATCTCACCTTATGTTTCAGGTACCCTGATGGCGGATCTTGGTCATTCAGCAGCCGTGGAGCGTCAGCTGTTGCCACCCGTGACAATGGTGTTTGCGGCAGTAGAAGATGGCAAGGCCCTCATGCGCAAGGACGAGCGCAAGGCTGCTGTTATCCACAGCATACTCAGCCGGCTGATGCAGGTGTGTATTGCTTAGTAGCGGTCTTAGGACAATATCTTCCCTGCTGAGGCCTGCAGATTCACAATTGATGACGCTGATCATGAACAGTTGCAACGCATTGTGCTGACACTGGGGGTAGCAGAAGTGAAATGTGCAAATGGTCACTGCTTGCCATGCATCCTGTAACGCACGACACCCTGAGCAGCTGCAAGGTCAAAGGTTTGTTGAGGTGTGCTAATGTGTGCTGGCTGCAGGCCCTCCTGCTTTCCTTCCCTGACGGCTACCTATGCCGTGAACAACAAGCTGTGTTGAAGTACATGGTGGCTTTCAGGGAGCCAGCAAGAGCAGCAGAGTGGTGCCTTCTTGTGCAGGTGATTCCAAACTCACTAAGCCTTTTGTGTGTCTAGAACACATGGCCAATATGGCAGACACTTTTGTGCTGGCTGAACGTCTTGCACACGTATCTGCTGGCCTGATGTACTCTTGAGTGAGGAGGACTGGTGAGTTTGACATTGTGCACATTGCCTGCACACAGGAAGCACTTCAGTACATTCCATGGCCCGTTGAAGTGCTGGAATTGACAGTTGGCAACTCTCCACATCCTTCCAGATCAACCGGAGGTGCCACCAGGCCAGGAGCCAGTGTGCTGATGAGACCTGAGCTGAAGATGGGGCTGGCTGAAGGGGTACCG
Organism: Scenedesmus sp. KT-U; assembly: GCA_029853055.1. Lineage (NCBI taxonomy): Eukaryota > Viridiplantae > Chlorophyta > Chlorophyceae > Sphaeropleales > Scenedesmaceae > Scenedesmus > Scenedesmus sp. KT-U. Next base: position 6,744 of record JARWLF010001056.1, on the reverse strand, counting down.
GACTCAGTGGCACCAGATCACTTGGTGAGCAGCAGCTGCAGCCAGTGTGCAGCCTAGGGATTCACTGAGAATCTTGAAGCCTGCTCGGCTGGGTTTGGGAAACGGCAAAACATAAGCCTGCTTATACCGTATGTGACACTGCCGAGTAGTTGGGAACACGTGCGCATCGACAGATCTTGCTAACTTCGTTGCCGCCCCTGCAGGGTCGTGCTGACTACTTTGGCACGTCTGTCAACTTGGCGGCTCGCATCATGAGTGCAGCTGCTCACTCTGGTCAAGTCGTCATGAGCTCTGAGCTGGCAGAAAGCATCTTCAGGTGAACATTGTTCGGCCCTGTACAAAACACATCAAATAGGGGCTACATGCCACAGTCTGCGCTGTGCTCAGCTTTTGTGCACATGGGGTTGATTGTCGCTGGCATCAATGTGTGCTCAGGCACGGTATTACATAGCTAGACTGACAAGAGATTGTTCACGCACACTGCAGCACTTGGAGGTGTGACGCTGAATTGCAAACACAGATGATTGATGATGCCGGACTGCAAGAACAGCTTGAGCTACAACATACCTCTGATGGAGCAGTTGCACGCCCTGCAGAAGCAACTATTGAATCAGCTTCATCAGAGCATGCTTGTGCTGTAGTCAAGCTCCAGCAACCTGCAACAGTTGGTGGTGGGGACGTGGGTCATGACAGCACAACAGATGGGGTCTCAGCAGGTCAGCAACAACATCTGCAAACTTGTGAACATGCAACAGCAGCGGCAGGACCTCGGATGCTAGCTGCGCTCAATAAGAGCCCAACTCTAAGCAAGCTTGTAATAATTGACAGTACACCAGGCCCTAGCACCAAAACTCTACAAGTCAGCGCTCATCATATTGGCACGTACGCTTTCAAGGGGTGTGGAGCAATGGACATGGTCTGTCTGACAACTGATGCCATGATTGGAATGGCTGAGCTTCAGTGTGGTGCACCAGCAAAAGGCGCCAAAGGTGAGCATATTGCTGAGTTGGCACAAACAGCAGCATGCGGTACAACTCGGATGGCACATGTTCAAGCTGCCACTGAAGCTCATGTCACATTGGAGGATTACGGCTGCTGTCATCTATGTACGCCAATGAGGTACTGCGCAACAGCGTCAGCATGGATTAGTGGACACTTTATGGCATGTTTGTGCGGACCACCAACCTGGTGGCAATGCCCCACCAGTGACAGTCTGTTGCTGTCTTGGCGATTGCAAAAATAATGGCATTCTTGTATGTATGCTTGCAGGTACCCTGCTGATGTCAGCCAGTGGTCCTGTGTTGGGGCTTCAAAACTGCCCAGTACAGGTGCCAAACATTCTGTCACAACTAAGACAAGCCTGGGGCGAAGGTAACAACACCGCAGCAGTAATGTAAGGTGGCATATAGCAGTCTTGACAGCCACATGTTCATCGGTGTCCCCACGGTCTTTGAGTCAGTGGGATGCAGCAATCACTGAGCTCTTAATCAGGTTTCTGGCTGGTTTCGTCTCATTATTTAGTCGAATAGCGCGGGCTGTTATGACTTTCATGAGATATGCTGTATCAGATACTCCTTGTTTACTTTACACATGGGACTACCAGCTTCAACCATAACAGCTGTGACACGTATATCATAACCCTTTTTTGCAATATTGGATGGGCTGCGGGCGACGACATGTTTGCTAATGGGTGAGTTATGGTGTCAAGACTGTGTTTGGCTGTGTTCTGATCCACTGCAAGAATTGTCTGGGGACAGATAAATCACTAGATGCACACTTGGCCGCATCCATCATGCTGATACTTGTCTGCCACACACCATGAAGGTTCTATGGTTATGCAGTAGTCAGCTTGAACAAGTATATGAGGTTGATGTAGGCTGTTGATGTTTAGAGGTTGTGGTTAAGCAACCCATGTATAAGGTTTTATTGATGCATCCGATGAATTCATGCGTATGTTGGATCTTGGATGTCCGCCATGATCTCATACTGTAGTATCATACATAGTACAGTTTCATATTTTGAATGAACTGCCGTAACGGCAAGGTACCGAACACTCAGAGGTCATATGATTGTTATACCATATTGGTTGGGCATTTAATCATCAAGTTTACCTGTAGCGCTACAGGTTGGGTGCTAGCAATGGTTTGTTTCAAAGCAAGGCATAAGATGTATGCATCAGTGGTCGCAACGCTCGCTCACTTGCTCTGGTTACAAAAATCTGTGTGCCAAACTGAATTCCTGCCCTCTCACTAAGGGCAACATCATGGACAGCAAGACTCTGATAGTGTTGGCAGCAGTCTACCAGCAATTGTTTCAGGGTTGTGCTGACCCATGGTTGATCGCTGGGTCAGCTCCTCACAAGATGGTAACACTGATTTTGGAGTGATGAGCCTTACAAATGGTACTAACGACTCTCGACAAGTTCTGAGGATATATGTTGACGTTCGTGAACAAGTTCTGTTGAACGTGCTGCCCGGCAGCCAGTGGCTATCTTCGGCTCTTCACCACCACATTTCTGCAGTACCGGACAGCGAGTGTTACATGCTGTGTCACTAGATGTTGATATCTAGGTCGAGTACACTTGCAAGCTTCAGTTGCAGCTGTATGCAGCACTGCTGGATTCGTTGCGTTCGGGTACCGGTTCGCCATTGACCACTGCCTATCTACATCTTCCTCCAAGTGAGCGCTGCTAGACACAGTGCTTGTTAGAGACTCGCTGTTAATCTCTTAGACGAGTTTGAATGTTCGATAATCACAACAAAAGGATCAGTTATGCACCATTGATGGGATGAACAGCACGTACAGAAGTTTTGGCGGGCGCTGGGGACTGCGAGTTACCTGCACACTCTACGTTTTCATTCCTTTGATCAACAAAGATGGAGCGATGTTTGCAGCTGCCCTACCTATGCCAGATACATGTCCTGGTCTGCTGACCATGGGCGTCAATGCTTATGATCATGAGTGCACTCCTGAGTGCCAACAGACAACGTGTGAAGCTCTTGCGGCGTTTTTCCACTAGCACCAACAAAGCAGTCTCACCCATGTTTCAAGCTTGGTCAAGAAGACAGGGCTGGGAGGCGCTCTTGTCACAGGATTGTCGTCTGATACTTGCAGCAACAGCAGCAGATCCTGCAGGGGAGCCCAGCTACTGCAAATGGCCGGGGATAACCTGCTGCACCAGACCCTGGCGGTCTCTAGGCTTCTGCAATAGCACCAAACAACCCTTGCAGCGGTTAGGATGGAGGTCAATGGTCTCGTTGCCAATGTCAACGACCCTGTCTTCCAAACCAGCATTGCGCACTTGCATGCATGCGGCATGACAAACCTCACGTTTGCAGGCAATGCTTTGTCAGGGAGCCTTACAGCTATTTGAAGAATCCTCACACAACTTGTTGCTCTCAACCTAGGTAAGCATCATCCAGCAGGTATCATGGCTCTCCTGCATCAGCAGTCTCTCTTGCAGATGCTGCTGTCTGCAGATATGGCAAAAGCTTCTCAGGTATCACACACCACTGCCAGCAGCATCAGACTTCACAGCTGGTTATTCGCACTGCTTCGGCCTGACCACAAGTGTTCAGGCATCACTCCATCGGGCCCATGTGCAGAGCGCTGTGATCGGCACAACCTCAGCCAGGGTGGGCTTGTACTTCTGTACCTACAGTCCCGCTGCTCTGCCTGCGATCATCCGATGGAAGATGATCTTCCGCAGCCAAGAACATGATCACAAGGTACCATACCTTTGGAGCTTCGCAGACTGACAAACCTTGCAGAGTTGCAGCTGAGCGGCAACCCCATGGCTGGCACAATACCTGAATGGATAGGGGAGCTACAGTCCTTGAAATTGCTAGGCCTTGCTGCTTTTGCTGGTGGGCAATGGCTACTTTGATGAGTACGTATGCTACATCCACGTCCCTCCCGCTATGGTGCATACAGCAACAGATGATAATTTTGTGCAAGGAAGATGTCAAGCAACGAATGGATTGGCAGTGGGAAACATCTCCAGTAGTCTCCAGTAGTGTGGGAGTTTGTCAATGCAAAGCGCTGACTTGCGAGTCGCAAGGTACAATCATGCGCAGGTGTTTAAAACCCTGGAGGAACGGCAGGGCTTACAGGCACCATACCACACAGCCCGGGCAACATAACAGGGTTAAAGATGCTAGAGCTACATTCCAACTCCCTTGGTGGCAGTATACCTGATAACTTGTGCCAACCCAACCTTGCTGTTCTTTCACTGAGCAATAATGAGTTGACAGGCGATCTAGGTCAGTTACTCAACTGCATAGGAGCACAATATGTTCTTCTCAGCAGTAACAAGCTTTCTGGTAACTTTCCTGATGGCCCCGTGAGGCAGTGGCAGGGTTTCATGGCACTGGACGTAAGCAGCAATGCAATACACGGGACACTGCCCATGGCAATCATCCAACTGCCAAAACTCAGGATGTTGTCAGTGTCGAACAACTGGTGGGTTGTGTCTGAGCTTCAAAGTTGCAAACTGCTGTATAGTGCACTCTTTCAACCTGCTGTAGATTCTCTGTGCTGGTTTGGAATGTGTGCAAAGACCTACAAAATGCTGTTCCACAACATGATAACGTCGGTTTGTTGAGCACTAGGTTGCCTTGGGGCTTGAGCGATCACTCATGAGCCAACGCTTAACCCATGAGAAGCCGTGTGGTTCTTGCCTTGCTGTCGTTCAGGCTGAGTGGCACCATCCCCGACTTCAACCCATATGGGTCCCTGCTTGCATGGCTTGATTTGCACAATAACCAGTTCACTGGTACAGTCTCAGAGACTGTGGTTCCTGCCTCGTCTTGCCATGGTGGACCTGTCAGAAAACAACCTGAGCGGCACCCTGAGTGCAGCTATTGGGTCAGTAAGCTCAAAGGGCTGGTAGCTTCTTATAAGCCATGTTATTCAACCTGGTGCTTGCATGTGTTCATAGACTTATATGTTTATGCCAACCCTCCTGGCACAACTCATCATGGAGTGGGCTGCTGCTGTCAGTGTTGCTCGGATGCTCCCTTGCTACACATGAATTCGGGCCATACTATGGCCAGCCTAGTAGGCTGGCAGGAGTTGACTGGCAGGAACGTTCCTCAGTAGGTTCACAGGCAAGTATGGTGTTGCTTGCGCTCCACACTTCGTGATACCCCTGCCGCCGACTTTGCATCAAGCCAGCTCATATTTGAGCACAGTATGCTGTCAAAAGCCTTACCGTGCTTTTCTCAACTGTAATGCTGCAGATCATGGCATGCCTGAAGGTGTACGTACAGAGGTATTGGTTGTGGTGTGCATGTGAGGGTGCATCAAGCCCAGAGCTCACCCACCCTCAAACACTTGCAGCCATGGTACTGGTAGTATCCTGGATCTATCTCTCAGTACTGTGACTTCAACTCAGAGTTGAAAGTGCCGCTTACCTGCGGACCCTACAGGCAGAGTAGCGGCAGCCTGAACTAAGTTAGTTCTCTGATGGTCACCGTACTACCATCGTCAAAGGTCTGGGTCTGTGTCCAGGCACTTGGATGAGATGAACCTGGATAGGCTTGACCCATCATGACCCTATACATACTCGTTTTGGGATGCGACATGACACACAATCCCTTCAACGGGTTGTGCACGGATCTCCCCACAACAGCAGCTGCTACTGTGTTCTGCCTGTAAGTAACACTATCTCGTTGTTGTCTGCCAGGAGTGCATCATGGCATGACTAGCCCTGACTGTTCCATCTTGCTAGGTGTTACAGACGATTCACGTACTACGTGCAGTGCATGCTGAATCTGTGATCATATGATATGACTCATATCCAATGTTCTGTGGTAGTGCTCACCAACTGTGTCGCCCCAAGCCCACGGCATAGCACCTTTGCTTCTTCCTGTGACCTTCTCTCTATCAAAGGGCACTCCATATTTGAAGCATCAGGTCTGGGGAAAGTGGCCTCATTGAGCCTCAGAAAGCAAGGCAGCAGCTCGGTTCTCCTGACAAGCAAAGTTAGTGTTGCTGTCTTTGCTGACACCACTACAGCTGAGGGTGTTATTCCGGAGGTCTGTACTCACTAGGGTCTTGACCATACCAAGCATGGGGGAATCCGACCATCCAGCTTGTTGTTGACTAGGTACACTTGCATGATGTACTGACTCAACCTGTGAACCAGGAACCAGTTTAAGAGATAACAGTCAGATGGACCTGCAATAGCCAGTTGGCAACACACAAGCGACAGATGCTGCTCGGAACAGCATTTCATCACAATGCATATAATTACATACCATTCAGTTTTGACGTTTGGGCGAGTGCTTGAGTGGTCTTGGCACTTGTTATTCTGTCCTTTGCATCAGTCGCTTGGTGGCATTGTTGTAATGCTTGCATGTACCCTGCTGATGTCAGCCAGTGGTCCTATTGGGCCTTCAAGACTACCCAGTGTCTGTGCCAGTTATTTTGTCAGAGCTGAGACAGGCCTGGGGTAGTGAAGGGGACAGCACTGCTGTGTATCCAGGGCAAGGCGTGTGAGCAACAGGGGTCGCATCTTCGTCGTCCAGAACGTTTTGGAGGCGCCGAAGGCGCCTTCGAAACGAAGGACACCGACCCCGGTCGTCCGGTGGGACGAGAATTTTGACCGCTTTTGTACAGCTTCCCCACAAGAACAGTACTGCCGGGACGATGTTCCGGGCCGAGATACCGCTTCGAAACGAAGCTTCCGAGCACCGGTCGTCCATCTGGACGAAAGTCCCCAGCGGAAGATGCGAACCCTGG
>JARWLF010001055.1:0-11561 GCA_029853055.1 Scenedesmus sp. KT-U | reverse complement strand
ATCTCTGTCACTGCAAGACTTGCAAACAAACCCCAGATAGAAGGCTGACACAGTAAACAGCCACCGACAATGATGCCCTTGATCAGCAGACTGATGGCCTCTGTTACTCGAGGTCAATGCCCGATAGTTGAACAGACAGCAATGTTGCTGGGTGGCAAGAAAAAGCATACTGCATACGTCAGGAACAGGCCGAACCACAGTACTGTACACTTGCGGTAGGACCCGCATAACGGACAACCTCACCTCGCAGCAAGCAGTAAATGAACCAGGGGAAATATAAGTTGAGTCATCGATCATGGCTGTCTCCTGCACAGAAGTGCAGTTGCTGCATGATTATCAGAAAACGTATGCTGGGTCAGCTGCAAGATCCCAAACATACCTGCAGACAGCGGCAGATCTCCTGCAGCCGCTGTAGGTACCCGGCTGGGTGTACCAGCTGCAGGGCGCTCAGCAGCTGCTGTGAACCCTGCTGTTGTGCGATAAGCTGCTTTACCTGCACCCATATGCATGGTGATATGTATGAGCGCAAGCAGCAGGTGTACAAGCTGGCATGCACTGCAAAGCCTGAACACCTTGCACGACACTCACCATTGGGTGCTTGGTCAAACCATGCTGCTGCAGAGCCTGAACAACACATTCTATCCTTCTGCTGTTTCAGGGTGACCTGCCTGCAGAACATCCGGTTGATCAACAGTACAAGTGGGCATACAGCACAAGCTGCTGAGTGTACAGTAGGCAAATAATATCCACCTTATCGTGACCAGAACCGCTTGAAACTGCGTACAGTAGTTTAGGAGCAGACTTCACCAGGCAGTTGCGAGTTATTGCTTTGCCAATGCGCAAATGTGTACTGCTGATGGTCTGCATATCTCCTCTGCTGCACTAGCGGAACGCAGCCTGTGAATGCAAGACGTCCCTGTGTATCATTGTATACAATTATAAGCAGACTAACAGATTCTTTTCTTGTACAGCAAGCGGGTTTGTTGAGGATGTGTCCAGCCAATCCGAGGTCCCAGGCAAGCACTGTTATGACACTTTACGAAAGCAACAACGAGCCCTTGCATGGGAGCTTGACGATGCTGACTGCCTTATCTGCTCACTGCTCTCGGTAGAGCACATGCTACCTCCGTTTGTCTGTAATCTTGAGCACTGTCCTGCTGCTTTGCTGTTCACATCCTGACGCAGCAGTCCGACGAGCCGCAACGGCAACGTTGCTTGATCTCAGGATATTCGCTGGTGATCCTTGTTTGTGTGCCTTACTCTACTGGTAGCTCGTGCACTTTCTGATCAGCAGATAGACTTGTATGTCTGTGGTCTGTAACCAGTGCAGCTGGTCCAGGCTTCAGAGAGCCACCCACGTCGCATCCGCTTCAGACATCTGAGAATGACCTGAATATCTATATTGATGGCTACTGCGCCCCCTCAGCAACCGGCCAGCCTGGTAGTGCCCCAGGTGATTCTGACTTCACTGCCTGCAGTGATGCAGCACCTTGTTGCTTCGGCAGCCAGCGTGGCACCGGTTGCTCTCAACGTGGCAATTCGTGAGTGATTTTTGATGAACTGTTGTAGGTTGCTCGAGTATTGCCAGGGCCTGCTGGCAAGCTCCAACAGCTGGCTGCAGCAGGGGCGCTTCAGCAGGCGACTCCAGAAGCTCTTGGTTTGAAGGACCACTGCAGCACACATAGCACAAGGGCATCCATAGGTCACGACATATGTTTCCAGTCACACGTTTGGAGGGAGGCAACGTCCTTTGTTGATGGTACGATACAGCTGCAAGCTGCTAGGCGTGCTTTGCACTTCTTGACTGACCAGACCTTCAGTCAAGCAAGCAAGCAAGCAAGCAAAGGCCAGTGGACAGCCATCAATGAGTCAACCATTGTGGTTGTTATAAAGAGAACAAGTTCAGATGTTTCTATAAGTTTGTGATAAGTCAAGGGCTCCTTACTGCAGGCTCCCAACAGCAGCTGCACACAGTAAAGATGGCAAAGGACTTGTCACTCGGCAAGGTGCCCAAGGTAGGCAGTGCTAATCAGTATCAGCAGCAATAGTGTGTACATGAGCTGCAACAAGACATTGCATACAATCAACGTCTGCAGCCAGCGCATTGCTATCTGAGCTGGTATGATCACACTGTGATCGCAGTTGCTTCCGTTGAACAACATTCAACACATTTCTGAGCAGCTATGCACCAGCAGGTGATTACTTATGCTGTACCTGCAACAATTGCTTTCATAGTCTCCTATTGGACTTGTTTGCTGCAGATGTTGGTAGTCTTAGGAGCAGTACAGCCATCTGGTGTGAACAGCGCATTCTGTAGGGTCAAGGTGAGGACTGACCTGCCAGAACTGATTGCCATGCTTGTTGTGTGGTGCACCTTGTCTTGATGTCTGCTGTGCAGACAACATAGTTCAGTCAACACACAGGACAACTGTCATGAAACAGCACACAGCATCTGCACGGCTGTTATCTAGACTACAATACACTGCTGTGTAGCATTTGTGAATTCAATTGACATGTTTTGCAGGATCCTACTGGTAGCATGGGTGCCGCCTTCCATCAGAGTGTCCTGCAGCATCAACAGTACCAGCAGGGTTGGCTGGGACCTGGCACAGTGGTGTTGCTGCAGCAGGTGTCAGTGTTCACACCAACGCCCGGCACAAGCTATCTTGCAGTCACCGCCAGCAACATATGCAAGGTGGGACATGCTGAAAACTGTATTACAGACTGTCTGACAGCATTGCAGACAGGCAAGGACATAAGCCTTGTACAGAAGCGGGGTAGGCAGTCGTATTGTTCATCGTCTTGCGAGCTATGTGGCCGTGCAACTGATTGTAGGGCATATTTGTGACACCTGCAGATTTGGAGCGACACATCAGCTTACCAGCGGCTGCGCAACCCACAGCCGATGCAGCAGCAACAGCAGACGCAGCAAACACAGCAGCATGCAGGGAAGTTGCACTCCCAGGCACCACAACAGTGGCCCTCTGGAGCGAACAGTCAGCTTGACAGCACATCGCAGTTACCAAGTCACAGTTCCAGGCAGCCACAGCATACATCCCAGCCGCAGCAGCAGCAGCAACAACAACAGCAGACGCAGGGGATCTCGGGCGGTCAACCTCTGGTCCAGCCGCAGCATGGGGGTTCACCCAGTGTGGCAGGCAGCAACAGAAGCTCAGCGTTCTTTCCATCAAGTCCTGATGTTACCTCATTGTTCAGGAAGCCAACGCAGCAGCCGCAAGCACAGCAGCAGCAGCAGCAGAAAGGTGATTTCCAGCAGCAACAACAGCAGCAGCAGCTACACCAACAGCAGCCTCTGCAATCCCAACAGGGGTGGCAGCAGTCAAATCAGGGTCAAGTGGGCAGTTGTGGTCTGGTAACCCAGCGGCCACCTGCGACAATCTCGCAGCCTCAGCAACACCAGCAGCAACAAGGAAGGGCACAAAATCAAGGCAGTACTGGTACTGGCCGTGGTCTAATGCTGCCTCCTGCACCTCGAGCACCAACAAGCTTCAGAGCGCAGTTGCACAAGCAGCAGCACCAACAGCAGACACAAAGTCAAGCTCCCAATGCAGGCCATCAATGCCAACTGCAGGGACAGCCTCTATCACAAGCGGCTGGTAGAAGAACACCGAACGTGGGACCACAGCTGCTAGATGACTTGTTGGATGATCTTGTAAACCTAGAAGATGCATCGGACGGGGATGCTATCAACCTGAATGGCGCAACAGCAGCAATAACAGCTACGGCTCCTGCAAAGAAGCTGGCTGCGAATGGCTACCACAGGATTAGCAGCAGCATGAGAGCATCAGGCTTTGCTTCAACTGCACCAAGCCAACAGCAGATTCAGCAGTCTACTGACTCGCAGACGCCCAGGACCAGTAGTCAGTTAGTGCCTGCTGCTCTCCTGCAGCAAGGGCAGCTTCAGCATACAAGTGTTGGTAGCAGCAGGGCAGGTTCGTCCAACCACGCACCTGCTTCTGGGGTTGGAGCTGCTGGGAACGATGCTGCAGAAGCCATTGACGGTGTAGATGATGTGGTCGCCTCCATCTTTGGTAGCCAGATGGCTCCGAGACCAGCAGCAGCAAAAGCAGGTGGGCTTGTCGACCATGCGACGCCGTCTGCTGCGGTAGCAAGCATCTTTGGCAGGCAGATGGCCCCACCAGGGCACAACAACACGCACGCTGGGAAGCCATTTGCGAACTCGCAACAGGTGCAGCAGACAGCTGGCGGTGTTTTCTCTAGGAGCCCGGCTGAGGATAGCAGTAGCAGGATGGCTGGCAACAACATTGGCAGAAGTACCAAAGACAGCTTGACAGGTCCTGGAGTAGGTGACACTCAACAACTGCCAACACAATCAGACGCAAAGCGCTTGAAGGTGTCACCGGCGACAGGTCCTCCAATGCCAGGGCCACCTCTGCAACCTGTAAGTGGTAGACTCAACATGCAGCAGCAACAGCAGATACAACAGCCTCCTGTGTCTCAGCAAGCATCACGGCAGCATAAGACCCAAGCAGGCTTGCAGATGACGCAGCACAGGGGCAATCTGGGTGGTTTCAAGCCGTCAGCTGCCACACCTCTCAGGCCGTTGCTTGGTCTGCAAGGTGCAGGGGCAGCAGCGTCACTTCTAGACGATCTGCTTGGCAATGATCTGGAATATTTGGATGAGCTGTGAGCCATGATGCCCTTGCCAGATTTATAGTAGTCATGTGTAGGGTTTAAACAACGGATGACGGAGGCAATGGACCAAAGTCATCAAGTTATGTATGTTGCTGTAGCTAGCAGTTTCTGACTCATTGTTCATTCCTGACAAAGCTTTGTACAGTGGACAGGAATGGGGTAATATATTGTTGCGGCAGCTGTGTGACTGTGCTATTTGTCTGGTGCTGTACTAATCTGCAAGATTTAGCAACCAAGTTTGTGCCAATTTCGGAGCTACTTCCCTCGCCATTTCAGCACCCCACTGAGAGGGGCAGTCAAACTAATGTCATAATCAGGATCAATGCTTCATGGGCCTGTCAGAGTCCGGGCCGAGACGGAGTTGTGTTATCATATGATCGACCCTGGCAGTTAACTGCGACCCTGGCTGTTAACGTTGCAGGAACTGCCTTGGCAAGGGCCAGCAGGGCAAACATGGCCAACATGTCAAACGGGCATTGCAAGCCTTACATCGAATGTTTTTCTATGCACAACAGCTTGTGCTTGCAACGCTGACAGCACGCAGGGAATCACAGGTCCACAGCGATCGGTCTTAGACTCAGCAGACTTGGATCACATGCTGGCAGCTTAAACAAGATGTCATGCTGCTACAGCTGGCGAAGGCTGCACAACTAGGTGCAGCAAGCCCTCCACAGCTCGCTCAACATCCCCACCAATACCACCAACAAACTGCTGTGGTTGAAAGCCCAACTGATGCAGTGCCCACATCACAACTGCTGCATTCTTCTGGCTCAGAACACCGGTCTGTAATTGTTTCAGCACAGCCTGCACCATCTGCTTCAGCCACTCCCTGTCAGGCTCAGCAGCAAAGCATGCCAGGGCCCACAAAGTGTCTGTTAAGGCCTGTGGCTGCATGTACACCGCCTTGGCTGCTACTTGCCGCATATACAAGCCTAGCCATGCAGAACCAGGCCTGTGTTTCAATGTGCACAGACCCCATGCGATGTTGGCCAAGTCCTGACTGCCCAGGAGATGCAGGCCTTTCTGTAGTGCTGCTAGTAACTGGTGCAGCTGCTGCGGGTGAGGCTTGAACCCTAGCATCGCTAAAGCCCAGATCAGGTTGCACACCGCTGATGCAGGAGCCCCTTGCTCCTGCAATTTTGCTATTGCTCTGCTTACCCCTGTAGTAAGGTACTCTGTGCTGGGCTTTATGCCTGTTGCAGCAAGGTAGGCAAGTACATCTGCGAGCTGCTGACAGGTGCTCTGCCACAAGATGATACCCTGCCTATGTGCTATGGCTGCTGCTAACTGCATTTTGTGATCAGTCCTGTACTGCGCTAAGTGGCTGCTATCGGGTATGTGCTCATACTGCGCCAACCCCTCTTCAAGGCTTATGAGAGCATGACACAACCTGACTAAACCTTCTGGGCTCATGACAGGGACTGTCTCCAAGGCTCTTTTCAGCAACCGCTGCTGCAAAGGCCCCGCTGGCAAGCACCCCACAGCAGTGAAGCCCTGTAAAGCATCTACCACAAACTCCACAGGAGCTTCAGAACACTGCTGTAGCACCTGCAAGGCGAGCTGCTGCATCCAGCTGAGTTTGGGTGGGTGATTCAAGCGACTGACACACCAGCACAAGATGCCTATCTGCTCTGCAGTGAATGGGGTATGTGCAACATCTTGAGAGTTGCTTGCAAAGGCATCAAGCTTCTGCTCGCCCACAGGGCTCTGCTGTCTTGTATACTGCTCAACTTCTCCCACGTCTGATGCAGCCGCATGACTCGTCTCATGATCGCCCTTGAAGGCCTTTGCTGTTTTTTTGTTGTTGGCACCGTAGTCCTCATACTCATCATCGGTCTCTGCTTCAGCAAACAGCTGCTGCATCTGCTGTAGCTGGGTAGGCTGCATGTCAGACAAGGTGTCACTCAGCAGTCCTGCTGTCTGCACGCCTGCTGGACCCTGCCTCTGTTGCTGCAACGCTGCTAGATCAAGCAGCAGAGGCTCCTCGGCTGATGTACTGACTTGGCTGAAGCCCTTCTGCAGTTGCAGTGTCGCTGCTGTCACCCAACGCTCAGATGGCTGGAAACCCAGAACTGTCAGTGACAGCAACAAGTCCACCAAATCACCTGCAGGACACACAACAGTAGCATCTTGAACAATTCACATAGCACAGATCAGTGCTGTGTACATGCAGGCAGTGAAATGTGACAGTGCTGACGAACATGAGAAGAGTGTGGACATCGACCCACATGCGATTCCGGCAACACCTGCAGATGATGGAACTGTAGGGGCTGCTGATCTGGCTGCAGAAAAAGTCAAACCCACATGTCAAGCAGCTGCCCACTTGCTCATTGAGGGCTTGCAGCACTGCTTGAGTGTCACTGCTACACAGCCACAACAGAGCTCCAAGGGCAAATACTCCTGCCTTTGCTGCCGCTGCTGATCTGCATCATCACCCTGCTGATGCTCACCAGGTGTGACTCTACTGATGTCCCTCTGCACTTGTCTTGTGAGAGCTTGCAACCAGCCAGTGTTCGGAGCATAGCGGGGCATACGGGCAATGCCATGCATCAGCCGTACCAGCTGCTTGCCTGACAACTTGTGCTGATCAAAAGCTCGGCGAGTGATAATCTTCACCTGTTGAATGAAAGGCAGAGGGGCGTGATTAGTCCAGCTGTCAAACAATGAAGAGGCCGGCGTTAGGGCAACAGAATCTGCCTGCAAAGGCACTGAGTGCAGGAGGAATGACGATATTGACACACTGGACGAACTAGGCATGATGCAGGAATGCTGCTAGACAGATGGGGCTATGAGACCACCAACGTGCCGTGCTTCCAGCAGTGCATGCACCAAAATACGTACACCAACCTGCCGTGCTTCTGATCAGCATTTCAAATCACCTGGTTCATAAACAGCCTATCTCTGGGGGTGTAGCCCATCTCACCCCAGGCCCACATCAAACTGCAAACATCCGCAGCTTCAGCAGCATGCAGATGCTTCAAGGCTTGTCTGTAGCTGCGCTCCACCCATTGCAGATGAGGTGTGAACCTGCAGGGTTCAGCAACATACTGTAGGACACAAAGTAAGCACAACCTGCTGGCTACAGTGGCACAGGTGCAAACCAAGGCAGTACCTGAGTGATACTAAGCCAGCTGCAGGCAGTCCTGCAAGGGGCCAGAGTGCCTAGCTCTTGCAAAGACCTGCAGCAGCTGTCTGCAAGACGCTTGTGGACTATAGACTGCTAGAGATTGCCTCCTCTCAGGTAACAGCTGGTGGCTGCCAGTGGTGTGTCAACTGTTTGGCATGCTGAGAGAGATCAAGGAGAAAGATCATAGCAGCTGAGCTTACCCTACTGTGGCCAGGGCATCCAGCACCTGAGCCAACTGATCAAACGTGAAGGCGCCAACTTTGTGCTCAGCAGCAGCTGTCAGGTTGTCCCAGAAGGCAGGGTCAGTCACTCCACATCTTGCCATGGCGACAGCTGCTGCTGTGAAGTGTATGGGCTGAAACCAGCTAGATGCTTGCAACAGCATGACTGACAGCTGATGCAGCAGGGCATGATGGTCTGTGTCATCAGTAAAGCCCTGCTCCTATACAACAAAGGGAATGTGCAGTGCTCAATTCAGGCTGTGACTTGCTGTAAGGTGTGCCACAAGCACATGCTGAGGCCCACTGTGCTGTAGGGCATATGAACAAGCAGTGGTGACCACCTGACCCATCAAGCACGCACATCAGGACTAACATGATGCCGTAAGTACTGTCAGAATAAGAAGCCTGCAGAGAAGAGTCTGATACGATTTCAAGCTGCTGATGCATCGCAGCTTGCACACCTGCAGAATGCTGTGAGAGCAACATACCTGACACAGCAGTGCTGCTTTCCCAGCCAATGCTGTAACATTGAGGAAGTTCAGCACTGCAGCATGCTGTTGTAAGAAACTGCTAAGCTCCTGCCAATTCTGCAGTTGAGGTATCTCAGCTGCTAGCTGCTTGTTGAGCTGAGCATGCTGGAGTGTTTGTTGCTGCTGCGCTCGCACACGCGGACTGCTGGGTTTCAGCTCAAATACTAAGTGATCCTCCTCTATGCGATCAGCAGCCTGCATACAAGTAAACAACGCGGTATATCTTCAGGGTTGTTGGATTGTGTAGTGGAGGGAGTGTGTAGCAGGTCTGCAGTCATGAATGGTGGGGTGCTGCTGCTGCAGTTGGTGTGCCACCATGCTGTCAGACGACTCAGAGGCATTCGTTAATTTGCACAGTGTTGAGACACCGCCTGATCCCACTGCCATACTCAGTTGCATCATGTCCACCTCGTAGAACTGCTTCAAGTACTCCTGCTTGGCCTGCTTCTGTATGTCCTTCCTGGCAATGTACTGCTTAGCTCGCTTCACTGCAAACACCAATACTGCACCTCTACGTAAGTATCTGGCGGTTGACTTGGTAGAGGTGCTGCAAGGTGCCACTGCAGCCCCAAGATGAGATGAGGCCAAGTTCATCTACAGCTGCCCATCATGTACGCACAGATGTAATGCAAGAGCAGGTTTCAACCGTCCTGATGGTCGATTATACTCCTGAAAGGAATAAAGCAACGTATTACAGGCGCCCAGCTCTGTGGCCCCTGGTTATCGTACTAAGTGTCGCTAGGGTTGGCACTGTTGCACGCAGTGTGCTCTGTGGTTGCCGCTGACAGATGCCTGTAATATCAGAGTGGTATTCAACTGCCGCATTGCGCCTGTATCTTGTCGTGAATAACGCAAACAAGAGGGAGCGCTAGTGACCACGTTCACCATACCAGCTTCTTCGTGCACAGTTTACAAGATACTATGCTTTGAGAGCAGAAACAACTCAGGCTTTTAGCGCGGACTTGAGCTTTGAAGTACAGTATGAGATAGCACATGGCAGCAAACAGCGGGAAAGTCCCTGGAGACCAAGAACGTCTGCAAACGAGCTATGATTCAGCTGCTGCTGAGATAAAAGGGGATGTTCAGCAGCTGGCCGCCGTCTGGGTAAGCTCCTGCAGGCACATTGCCACACCACCCAAGCAGACTGGGCCACTGCACACAACCGTTGACACATGCTGTCAAGGACTGTACTCTGGTACGCAGTCCACAAACCTTCATGCTCTGAATGCTCTGATTGCAAAACTCAACGCAAATGTTCTGAGTGTTGTGTTCTACGTGACATGCAGAGGAATGGCAAGGGGCCGATTACCAAGGTTTGCCGAGTAGACTCCTTCCTGCAGCTGCATGGTGTGCCTGTGAAGTTGGCCCCAATAGCTCAAACACAGCCAGTGGCCTTCAATAACTCAGATGTTGTCGAGTCCATCCCTTTGCCAACACGCTGCATGTCAGTATGAGCAGCAGTGCTGGAGGCTCTTGTAAGCCTGTAACTGTCAGCAGGACAGCCTGCACACTACAGGGCATCTTCTGAGTTGGAACAGGGCAACCCACCACGAATGAATCGCACAACATAAATTCAGCGGATCTGCGATTCGCTGTTGCAGCCCCCATGCATACCTTCTCCCTTATCTTGCATGCATGCAGGCAGAAGCAGGGCAGTTTCTATGGTACCACTGTTATCGTGGGGAGGATGGACGAGCAGATCTTGTCAATGCTGGAATAATTGGGACATGCCTTTCCATTCTGGACAACACAGATGCATCGCCAGTCGAGAAGTCCACAGCCGCAGGTGATGCCTGGGCCTCTGAGACTTCAGCCGGCCTTTGCCAGTGCAGCCTGCTGAGCAGCTTCCACACTAGGTGCATCGCTCACCTCCATCCTGCACCTTCATATACATGCATGTGCAGCTACAAGACTCTCATGTAGGATGCTGCTGGTGCATGATATTATATGTATCCTGTTCAACTCTTCTGTAGCTCTCTGTTTGACCTACTCCTCAGCATGCGGCTTGTCTGCTTGACTGCCTGCAGGAATCCTCCTCACACTTTGTGATGCAGACCCCAAGCACAAGGAGCTGGTCTGTAAGGCCAAGGTTGGGTCTAGCAGTGCGTGTCAGGTGCTGCATGGCTGCTTGACAGATGTAGAGGCAGTGCCAAGGCATGTTGTGGCACTGCTAGCAAGTCTGGCTGGCGACCCAACAGTAAGTGGACACAGCAGGCTTAAGCATACCATAGGATATACAGCAGTGCAAGGATACGTACTACTCAGGCAGCGGCTGCCTGCAATCATCGACCGGGATGAACTTCTGGTGTGCACCAAGTACATACACGTTTGTTTTGAGCAGCAGTGCAACGGACTCTGAGGTAGTGGATGAGACAGCAGCTGAGTAACTGTTGCTGTGTATGTGCAGTGTGTCGCCTCCATGGTGAAAGCCCTGCAGCCAGTACCATGGCTCACATACAAGGCTATCCTGGAAAACAGCTGTCGAGACCATCAGACAGCTATAGTTGCGGCAAATCTGGTGCAAGCGCTTGTAACAGGGGTAAGGATGTAGGCCACAGCAAGCATGCCTGCAACTGAGGACCTTCACGCAGTACAATTGATTGAGCAAAGCTCGGACCAGTAGGGGCTTGGTATTGCAGACATGATGCCCACCTTATGTACCATAGCTCGGCGCAACATGCAGGGTGTCCCCACCTGCCCGTCTGCTTATGTGCTCTTGCAGCGTCCACAACTTGCAGAAGAAGCAGTTGCATGTGGCTTACTGCAGCAGCTTGTACACTGTGTGAGCAAGCACAAGAGCGCTGCAGCTGTTGCTGCACTTGCCTCCTGCCTGCAATCATTTTGTGAGTCTGCTGACTCAACTAAGCACCAGCTGGGACAGATACCAGGTATGTACACTAGGTGATTCGCTTGTGCATGACTTACAGAGCTTGTGCATCTGAGACCATCTCCCTCAGTGATAAACCTTGGAGCGAATCTGCATACAAGCAATGTCTGCCTATCTGA
>JARWLF010001054.1:0-11567 GCA_029853055.1 Scenedesmus sp. KT-U | reverse complement strand
GCTACCAGCCTGAGCTTCTTGAGGTTGCTGCCAGGTCCCCCAGCAGCAGCAGTCAGGGGCAGCAGCAGATCCTCTGGTGCATACACACTCGCGACTGCGTTTGAAACCTTAAAGTCAAACGACTCCAGCCCTGGCATGTGTGCTACTACGGCTGCAGTTGCTGCTACTCGCGAACGCCAAAGGCTGACATCTGGACCTGATGCGTGACGCATATCGAACTGCAATGTCACCTGCAGCACATGAATCAAATACTTTGCTCTGAGCACTATGGTGTCCCAGTTGTGATTGCCCAACACAGCTAGCTGCACTCAATCTGAGCTTCTAGTAGCCTACTTACGGTCATGGAAGCTAAACCATCCCAGACTCTGATACTTGACAAAAACATGTTGGCGGATCTGTCAAAGTAGAACCCATGCACCGCTGTCAAGGGCAGGCCACCACTGTGCAGGCTGCTGTCGTTTGCCACCCTCTGGAATGCATATGCGAGAAACCCACACCAGCTGTTGGCCTGAATGAGCCAACACAACTGTTGTTTGGCCGCCTGTTGTCTGGCAGACCTCCTCACCTGCAGTTCTCTCAGAGACGTCAGGTCACCCAGTACTTCAACCAGCGACTCCACCTCATTGTGGATCAGTCCCAGGCTGCAGCACCTAATGTGACGGATCAGATCTGGAGCTGGAGTGCAGCTGTACAGAGCCAGGTGCTGGATGAACTGCTGTGACCAAGAAGTAGTGCTAGGGCCCTGGCAGAGGTGGTTTCGGTCACCTTTATACGCTTCAGACTGAAAAGGTGCAGCATCTACAGACCACATGTTGCTGCTGTCGAGCAATGCTACTGCTGAGCTGCTGTGAAAGAGCTTCCCCGGATGGTTCTGTCCCTGATGCTTCCATGACATCATCCAACCCCTGTCAGTCTGGATCTGCAGCTGCCTCAGGGGTGTTGCTGCAGCAGCCAGCGGCCACACTCATCAAGTGTGGCAAAGGCCTCGGTTGCTGCTGCAACAGAGGGCAGAGGGCCACCATGGAGGAGGACATTCAAGTCTGAGGGGCCAAGTATTGCTGCTTCTGCTGCGTCCAACGCGGACTCCATTGCTTCAAGTTGCAGCGTTCCGCGATGGACTAAAGCTCCTGTTCCTGTGTCAGTGGATGTTGCAGGTGTTGCAGTTGCTGCTTGCAGTCTATTTGCAGCATCATACACCCAGATGTCGGCCAGCTGGAGCAAGCTCAGCGACTCCAAGCTTTTCAGCTGCAATACTGCATTGATGCATGCTGCCACTGATGTGATCGCAGCCCTCAGCTGCACCTGCTGTGCAAGCACACCTCTGCCTCCTGGCACTGCAGTTGGCTTCAGGCCAAAGTCATGAAGGGGGGCACTCAGGACCAGGTTGCGCAGCCTGGGGAACACTGCCTTAAGCTGCTTGACTGTGTCTACATGATCCAGCCACACAACTCCAATATCAAGCAAGGATTCAAGCACCAAGCTGTGCAGCTCCCAGCCTGCTTTTGGTGCTGCTGCTGCTAGCTGTATCATGCTTTTGCCAGGACTTTTTATAGTCACCATACTGATAACCAAGCTTGTCAACTGAGACGCGACACGTGCTAGTGGCTGCAGTGACGGTATGCTGCACCTGAAGCCAAGTTTCCTTGCTGGCAGCAGATGCAGTTCCTTCATGTAACGACGCCGCGACAGCAGCTGCAGCGCCAGGTCAAACATCTCAACTGGGATGTGTCCTTCGATGTTCACATGGATGCTGAACACGTGCTGCAGCTGCTTTGTTGCTTGATCCCATTCACGCAGCTGCTTCTCACTGCTGCTCTGTGACAGCAGCAAGCTGATGTACGAAACATTGTGACTGGTGAGATGGCAGAATAGCATGGTTGACTTGACGCAGGCTGGAGTAGTCGTGGGGGTCCAGGTAGTGCAGGATTGCCTGTGATTGAGTGAAGTCAGCAGACAAAGGTTGATGTCAGGCCAATCAGGTATGATGTTGGGTCCATGAAGATGCCAGGCTGTGTTGCAGACTTGGTGACACATGGCACACTGTGTCATGTTGGCAACAGTAGACAGCTTGCTGCCTCAAGTAGATAATCTACGTAGCAGTATGAGCTGTACGCTACTGACAAGGGCGACCACCACAGCAGTCAAGTAGCATGTCACCAGACAATCTGACCGCCATGTATCTTCACGGCACTTTGGACGCTAGTTGAATGTGCACTGCTGTACTGCAGACAATGCATCATGAACAGGCTAGTGCTTATGCTTGGCCGCAACTTGTCAGAGCGCGTGCAGCAGACGTAAGGCCGTTTGAAAACACGTCTCAAAGGACAGAAGGCGCACCTGGTACTCAGGATGTGGCAAATCTTCAAGCAGAGCCATTGCGAGGAGACACAAGGGAACCACGGGTGGCCTGCGAACACCCACCAAGCGCAGTCGGTAATCAACACAGGTAAGAGTACCAATCTCATATGCAGCGTGCGCTACGTACCACGAAGCTGTTGCTACCTAGCGCTATTATGCTTGGGTGTTGTGTGTTCTGTCTTGTGCTCCCGTTCACTCATTGTAGTATGAATGATGCTATGTACGCTATATGTTTCAGCACAACAGCTTGACTGCCGAACATCTTGGTCCTTCGCAGCTGACAGCCATAGCGTCTGCATGGGTCGTCCGAGGTTACCTAACTTAATCAGGCCTGCCGTTGACCAAGCATACGTCAAAGCCCCGCACTGTTGAGGTGTCGCGTGCTCTAGTAGTTGTGTTATACACCCTTTCATAGCGTATTCTGCAACAAGTGGCGAGTTGGGCATACATTCATAGCTTGCATTCCCAGGAGTGCTGGGACCCACAACGTTCTCTGCGAGTCTTGTTCTGCTGAACACACAATACTGTTTTTTTGTAGTAAACGCGTCAGACTTAGACTACGCGGCGTCTCCCACCCTGTCCGTGCCACTGATCGCCTCACCGCTGTGTTGCTGCTGTGCACTGTTGAGCATGCTGCAGAAAGACTGGATGTTCAACAATGGCTTTGTGTGCAGCAGTCTGCAAGACTGTTCCAGTGGGATCATATGATGCATGTCTTATGATGCCTTGAGTCAGACTGGGGCATTGACATCTTTGAGACGCATAGCTTGTATTTGCTTGTTGATCGGCTTCAAGTCGTGATAATCAGCATTGCTAGTTTGATGAGTCTGCTGCCGCTGTTCAGCCAAGACATTGGCACTGTGAATGTCCGCTGATGTTTCCCTCATTGCAATTGTGCAGAGCTGCTACGCCAACGGTTGATTTACCAAAGGGACCGACAGTTCGTTGCTGTTTGCAATGTACGGGTAGATGCATGCCTGAGGTTGAAGTCAAACTCAAAGCCAGGATTTTGTATGTATGCGACCATCCTTAGCCTCGTTGTCACTGATGCCGTTTTCTTGATCCTGTTTATAGAGGGTTAGGTATCCCTTGACTCATATGCCGCAGCTCAATACATATCTAATTCCCTGCTGGTGATGCTTGTTACATAACAATGCCATCATCATGGTCTATTCATACAAACACATCCGATGCATGTAATGATTACACAGTGTGTATACATGCTTCAGCTTGTGCAGCATCGCCTGATGTTTGCCCTGAGCCACGGGTATCATGCAGGGTGCATCGCTTCACAGTGTGATGGCAAAACTCCCAGAGCTTCTACTGACAATACGAGGCTGTACCTCAGGTACTACCTGTGGCATATAGACAGTTCTTTTTATTTTTGAACTTCAAGACAGGCTGGCCCAATGACTCGCCGGTTGAATGATTCACACCCCTGAGATGGTTTGACGGTAGCAGCTGCAGGGTTCTTTTTCTCTATGAAGTCATTACACGTATGATTCACAATCCTGCTACAACAGTGGGCCCACAGGGCACGAAATCACAGCTTCAAGCGGGAGATACATCACTGCGATATATTATTATGATGATGCGGCGCAGTAGACTCGACTGTGACACAGCTTTGCATCAGCAACTTTTGCCATACAGACTGCACCACATATGTAGTTCTGAGCATGCACATCAACAATGACTGATTGCCCTGATGCCTGCTGCTGCTGGATATGATCAGAGTATTCAGGTGCGATGTGTCTATGTTGAGCAGGTGCAGCGCCAGCTGCTGTCTCACGTATGCTGCCAGCTGCTGCACGGCCCACAGAGGTGGAGCAGCATCACTTGCTACACTCGAGTCACACTATGCAACACCTGATGAACATGTGTCTGCTGTTGTTGCTGCTGCAGGAGACGTACTGCCCAGCGTATCCACACATCAGAGCCAAGTTATGACAGCTGCTACGGCTGCTGTTGCTGCTGTGTACCGGTAACAGGGGCTTTCTATGTGTGGTTGAACAGGGCTTGTAGTCTGTTGGAGGTCTGAAGCTACGGGCCTGTCTAGATCCTCTTGCTTCTACTGTTGTTGCCGCTGCTGCCAATGCTGCTCGTGGCATGGTTGTCCGATAACCATGGCCCACTTGCTGCCAGGCCAGATTCACTGTGCGTCAAGGTGACCTCCTGAGATGGAGGGACAGCACTGACTCTGTTGAGCAGAACAACTCCTGCAGCACGTGACTCACTCTGGCTTGCTGCTTCTGCAGCTGCTGCCTGCTTATGTATCTGCTCAAGTGTGAGTGTTGACCGCCTGGTGAGGATCACATGAGGTCCAATCACGTACAACTGCAACGACGATGAAACAAGTTCTGGGCATTGCCTCATCAGAGCAGCATCTGCAAGCAGTGTTGATGCCACCCAACACAAACCCGTGTGCAATGAACATATCTTGCAGCACACTATTCTGCACATCTTCACAGGTTGATGCACACTCCAGGCACTGTATAAGGTGAGGAGGGACAAATAGGATCACTGATAAGCAGCCAGCACTTCTATCCGGCCTTCTTTACCTTGTACAGTGCTTCGCCATGAGGCACAAAGTGTTGCAGGACAACAGGAAGCTTCAGGGCAGGGTCACAGTCTCCTGACACCAGTTGATGGAGGCCAGCAGCAGACAACACAGCACCCAAGGTGTGACCATCCTTACTGCTGATGCTGGCCGAAGTAGCAACTGCAGGAAAACTCCAACATACACCGCTACCACTGCTGGGCGCTGCAGAATCTGGAGGTGCAGAGGCCAGCGGGTTGATCAGGGCAGGCCCTAGTAGGCAATGCCTGCTGCCATCAGAAGCAGCTGAGCTTCAGCGAGACTGCACTGAGCTGGCAGCGTTACTTGTGCCGGTGTACTCACACAACAAGCTGCTCCTGAGTTTGTTGCTGATCAAGCTCAGAAGCCTGCTGCTGGCGCTACATGGTCTTGTGTAGTGCCGATGGCTGCTTCACACAAGACTGCTGCATACAGCCTCCAAGCAAACACCACACTCTATCACCCCTGACAAGTCCATCGCCGACTTCGATCAACTGCTGACTCAGCTTCTTACTTGCTGATTCGCCTCAATTGGTTCGAAGCAATGCTTACTGCTGGCAGACACAGGCCAGGACAGCTTGATTGAGTGGGTTATCAGACACTCTCAACAAGAACTGCCCTTGTGCCTCCAATGATCCCACTTGATGCCATAGAGCTCATCCCACCTGGCACATACAAATGGAAGAGCAGCAGTGAATGTTGGAAGCACAGCCACACAGTGGCAGCATATTGTAGAGCAGTGCCCTGCAGTACATGTTCACCAACAACCTGCAAGTGCTTGCGTGAATGCAGCAGGAGCTATGGAAACAGTGCAGGCATGCTCGGATGTGTTACACCTTGTGCCAGGTGCATTATTGCGTTAGCTACCTTCTGACACATGTGACTGGCACAGCAAGACACACCTGCACGAGTGATTGAAGTGTTGGTTTGTTGCGCCCTACACAATCACAGCCGGACATCATCACATCATCACCCTCCTGCGTTTAAGAGGTGCAAGCAGGACACTGCAGATTGTGGTATGTGGCAGAGTCCTGCAGTAGCTGTTGTCCCGGCTGCTTCCAGTTGTCACACTTCCTGCCCCGGAGAAATGCCCTGCTATCTCCTGTCCTCACCTGGCAAGGCAACAATGCTGTGCAGCTGACCGATTGCTCTGTCTCCTTGCATGGTGTTTGGGATCTGACCAAGCAATGGCTGCTGTTATGGTGCGCTGGCTGCACTTTCAAACCAGGGAATGTTTTGTGGGTGCCTTGACAAGTGGTGAAGTAGGCAACGTCTGCAGGAGATAAGGCGCAGATGTAACAGAGGTTCAGCAGAGCACTTGTGAACTGTTACATATCAGCTTCCAGCAGAGTGCACAGATATGAAGGATCATGTAAAGAGACTTGCACATAACCTTTGACTGGCTGCAAGTGCTCTGCAGACTATACCTGCTGAACTCAGCAAACAATACAAGCCAAGCACAGGCCTGCAGTATAGGGAAGTATCATACGCAGGTTGGGAGCCCTCAAGGACGTGTACAGGAGGGTTGAGCATCAGCATGTATGCAAAGCCTCTGCATTGAGCTGCTGTGAAGGATTCCAGGTATCAACTCAAGCTTAAGACTCGGGTGTGTAAGCTGGCGCACCTCTCAGCCCAGACGTTGCTGCCTACTGATTCGTGTTGATCAGCTACTCACATGACCTAGCTTGTTGCTCACCTGCGACAGAGGAGGTCCACAACAGCCACCATCACAGCCCGCAGACAGCTGCAAACCTGGGCTTGCCGGACATACCATGTACCCTTGTGCTGTGGAGCTCCTCAGCATCTGCAGTTCATGGTGTGCTGTGCATGGGTGTCAGTTTACGCCATACAAGCAATGCAACCGTTACGAGCTCAGTATATGCCAATGTGTCTGCTAAAAACCTCGATGGGCTTCATGTGTGAGCCTTATTGACTGGAATCCTTCAGTAGAGCTCCTCCTGGGCTGGCAGCAGTGCAAGACGGCATACGTATCGGCCATGCAACCCATACGTCAAACTGCTTATCCAGATTGTGTATCTCAACCTACGTTGAGCGTGAGTGCTGCACAGAGCGTGCCAGCGCGAGTGTGTGAGTGATGCGTCGATGCAGAGTTCCCAGCAGCAGTATGTAGGTAGGGAGGTATGCCGCACAGTTCACAGCAATCACTGCGTCGTCACATGCAATCTACATGACCAATAAGCAGTAGTGTCAAGGACGGCATCTCCTCTGCGTCCCACGCATACATGGTCTCGAAAATGTTGTCCTATCCCGCATATGTCTCTTTCTTACTACTCGTTAAGCATTTTGGTTGGCATCATCTGCAACCCCGATGTCCTTAGGCTCTGTTACTGGGCTTGCCGACCTTGCTTCGGTTGGCCAGAGGGGCTGAACGACCTCGGGCAACATCAGCCTGGTTCCAGCGTCCGGGGTATTTTTTGTCATGTCGATGCTGTACTTTTCTTAGATATCCGATGAGCAGCGGATTGCTCAAAGTTTCGGCTCTGACTCGCTCCTCAGGTCTCCTCGCTGAGAATCTCAGGCTGAGATGGGTCTGTTTCTGGGCTTCAGGCAGCATGGGTGATGCTGTGAAATGCGGCACTGCAAGGTATGATATAGTGGAAGTATACTAGCTGGCAGCAACTGATGACCACCGTGAGGTGTTTGATTGACCTATGACTTTTACTGTTGCTGCAGGTGTAGTACAGTTGATGTTGAGCAGATGGGCTGCCAAGGATGCTCTCCTTGGACGCTGGAAGCAAGTGGCACAGCTGGTAAAGAAACGAATGTGTAGAACATCACAACGAGTTGTTGTTGTGCTTTCGCTTGCATTTGAAGTAGTCCACTACATCACAATTGTGATTTTGCAAACTGTGCAAGCATACGTCATTGCACCAGTTTGCAACATTGCTTGGCAATATCTGATCCTGCTTCAGTGACATGAGCATTATGCTATGGTTCCTTAACTCTGCCTTGCCAGAATGCCAGCAAGCTTGAAGTCGCATTCCTGCAGGTGCAGATCACCACTACCCGATGGTGGTGGCAGATAGCGAAATTGCTACGCTGACAAATAGATGCTGGGTTCAGAATCGACACAATTAGTGTCTTCATGACTTGTTGAGGCAGAAGCCATGGTCTAACACTAGGCCTTGTGGTGGGGTGTAGCCCAGCATGAGTTGTTGTGAACCTGCCTGGCATCCATGCAGCCGTGTAGGCATCCATCAGCTGCTGCAACCTTTTGCACTTGCTGTGTTGCTTTATGCATTTTTGCAAGCGTGTTCTGAGCAATTGCTGCTGCTTGTTCCTCCAGGGTCACCTGCAATAGCGTCCCCAGCTGTTGCTGCGACTGCTGCTGCTGCTGCTCAGCAACATGTACAGATCAAGAGCCTGGGATACTAGCAAGGAATAACAACAGAAGTTTTGCCTCACATTTGTTTGTAGCAGGATGCTTGCAAGTTGACATATAAGCAGCAGTGCAAGAATATCTCAAAGCCAAGTACGCTGCTGCCATGTGCAGCAGCAGCAGCTGGGCAGAAGTGTTATTGAAGTATCTGCTGCACTGACCCAGCTGCCAAACTCTGTCATTTTGTCATATGGCTTGTTACGCAACATGATAGTGGTACCTGGCATCTAAAAGAATAACAAGAGCTGCAGAGCAGTTGCAGGCAGCAAGGCTCAACCCCAGCAGCAGCAGCAGTATAAAGCAAGTACTGTCTCAAGGCAGTTTCACACCAGTGCAGCTAAGTAAGTGGATAACAGATGTTAAAACACTGTCCAAATCTGGGATGACTTTCTGACAGGAGATGTCTGGCAGTAGCAGTGTTGAACTACCTTGATGCATGACACAGTTTGTACCACGTTACATCATGCCTGGCATTTTGCGCAACAACCATGCTCTCTAGTGCAGTGCTCTGGCCTCATGACGCCTAGTATGCCAGATTCTTAATGGTATTCAGCACTTGGGCCGTTGTTGCTCAATGCGAATGCCAGTGAAGCACGTGTTACAACCGGCTCCCTACAGGCGTAGAATCCAACGTCAGTGGGCTTTGGCGGCTGCCTGTTTTCCTGCCTGTCCTTGCAGCGGCGGCAGCAGCAGCATAGTGGTGGGCAGCAGCACAGGTTGTTGTACTGCTGGAGATCCAGCAGTACACTGCTGGTAACTGAGCAGCAGCTGGTTGCAGACTGCAAAAGGACTTTGTGTGTGAGCATCTGATGCAGGTTCACGCAATAGGGTCATACCCTACTGCTGCTGATGCCATCATTGGATATCAACCACCAAAAGGTTCGTGGTGGGGAAGCTATAGGCACAGCATCCAGCACTACTGCAAAAAGCTAACACAGCAGCAGCACCGGCAGCAGCAAGCAGGAGCGTGCATTGTCCTGACAGCACAGCAGGTCATTAGGCTACTGCATTCGTAGGCAAGCACAGGCTAGAACTTCTCACGTTTCTCCTGCAGCAGCCAGTCTCCTGCAGCAGCCGGAACTCAACCTGCTGCATTGCAAGCCCTAACAGCCATAGAGTGTGTATATGTCTTCGTAGGGGTTTAGCAGGCTGCTGCCTAGAGCCCAGGGGGTGTTGTCAAGCCCTGTTTATATCAACATGTTGTGTGAGGTGTTGTCTGACAAACAGATCATGACACGTGTCGTAGCCAACCTGATTAGATGCATGGGCAGCCTAGCTAGCAGCACACCACAGGGCAGCAGCGGGAGTCTTTTGTCGGGTTCTGTCAATGGCATCGGCGGCAGCAACAGCAGTGACCACCAGCAGCAGCAAAAGCCTTTGCATGCCTCGCAGCATGTTGTGTTGCTTTTTCTGTTTACCATTGATGCAGTAGCAATGCAGCAGCATCCGGATGGTCGTGCTGCCCTGGAGTCTGAGAAAGCTGGGATATTCACTGTCTACAGATTGGCTCGAGAAGTAAGTGTTACAAGCTGCTGTAGACTTGTTGCAGCAGCAACAAAAGGGCTACATTGTGCATCGTGTTGTATCAATACAAAAGGCAAATAACGTGAGCAACATGAGTCATGACAGTCTCGCAACCGATCAATGGACATGCCGCTGCCGCTGCTGCTGCAGGTGTGAGGCAGCAGTGTTTGTCCAGCTTCCGACCATGAAGATTCTGGGAAGGCCGTGGTTGTCAGCTATTTACTACATCTTGGCTGTGATGTGGATGATGCCATAGTACTGCTGCTCATACAAGGGATACCACATGAGGACTGTAGTCTTGAATTCATGGCAGATCTGTCAGCAGCTTTGGCGCTCTATGATCAGCGGCAGCAGCAGCGAAGTGAAATCATGGTGTCAGTGTTTGGTAAGAAGATGCACATCTGAGCATGCAGGATACTGATCTGCATTAAGTTGATGTCGGTGCCGATGCAGATCAATATCTTGGTCACGTAGGGTCACAACTGTTACCTCTTGCCAAGAGGTCTGTCGAGCAGCGCTCAAGTGATCACGCAAGGTGGTTTATCATCAGTGGTAGGAGCAACTCTCAAATCTTGATTAGTAATCAGATCTTGATACTTCAATTGATGACGACTCGTGATGTGGTTGCTGAAGAACTGGCTCAGTAAATCGCTCAAATCATGTGATTGAGCTCTACTACAAAGCCTTTGATAGCAGGAGTCTGGGCTCTCCGAGTGTGCGATATGTGCTTGCTTGTGACCAAATTGGACTTCAACTCTCACCCGACGTGATTGTCAACCCGGTCAACCCTTATACTCGAAGGGGACGACTTGTAAGAACCCCAAGAACGACTGCTCCAGGTTGCAGCAGTTGAAAGTTGAAAGTAAACCCACTCCCGTCGTATGGCCTGTGAAAAGTTGAAAGTAAACCCGCTCCGGCCTGTCGGCCCATGGGTATCTATGTCCCCCGACTGACTCGAAGATGATGATGATGAGTTTGTTAAACGGGGGGTGGTCTCCTGACTGAGCCAGTACTGCTGGTCCAGATATTGCTCTTATTCCAGTCAACTGAGTTCAACTCAGCGACCGTCGTGTTGTAGTACAACACACGCTGCATCAGCTAGAACAACAATGTCCAACACTCCACCATTTAGCCACAAGTGACCAGTGGGTATGTTCCTACTCCACTTCCCCACACCCAAGTAACCAGCCGCAATAGTGTCTGAGACACGGTACATGCGAGGCACGACAGAGAATCAATGCACACAGTGATATCTTGGCAGCAATGCATCGCATAGGCACAGGCATAGAAGCAACTTAGTGCGACCTGTGAAAACTCCAAGAATGGTTGCTGCATACCAAGCATGTACATCTTATTGATATTCATCACATACCAAGGGGATAGCCCAACCTGCGAGTCATGTCTACAATCTGTGCGACAACTTCAACACATCATCATCTGACCGGCAGATAAAAGGATGGTCACTAGGTAAGTCAACAAAACCACTCCCTGGCACTGGTTTCAGAATGACAAAATCAGCCAACAGCTGCCAAAATCTACCAACTGCTGTCAGCTTAGCCTGGGACAACAGGGCTGCCATAGCTTGCTGCCGTTGTTGAGCTTGCTGCCGTTGTTGAGCTTGCTGCCGTTGTTGAGCTTGCTGCTGCCTGAGCTGCTGTCTCTGCTGATCTTGACGATGCTGCACTAGCTGCCTATGCTGTTGTTGAGCAG
>JARWLF010001053.1:0-11575 GCA_029853055.1 Scenedesmus sp. KT-U | reverse complement strand
ATGAACATGAGAGCTGTTTGTAGCCATGGCTTCTGGAAGGGTTTTGTGTGACCACTGCAGTCTTGACCTTCAAGCTGATACACTGCAGGACACAAGAGTGGTTGCAGACATATCCTTGCAACGCATCAAGACTGACAACGAACATGCACCTGGAGGAGGTGATATACGATCTTTGATGCTGCTTCACGTGACTGATAAACTGATCGGGGGCCTTGCATGTCAATATCATCCCTTGCCATCTGAGACATGAGGAAGGATGTCCCTAGGGTCACCCTGCACGGTGCAGGAAGCTGTTTGAAGAAGCTTACCGACTTTGGACAGCAGCGCATTGACCGCACCACACAGTATGAGAACTACTGCACTCAGAGAGCTTGCAAGACCAGCCATCAGGTACACGGAGCACTGTCAGAAGTATCCAAGGTCACTGCAGCAGCATCATGGTGACCGCAGTACATGCTCGGTTGATCGAAGGCAGAATAGACGCTTGATGCTTGATTTCCTGACTAAGAACACCATATCATATGCTCGGACTGCAAGCAGCGTGCTGTCATGACAAGGGTCCTCGGAAACCCGCTGCGATACAAGGTACAGCCCCCATCGAGCAGAGGTCACGCACCGTTTGCTGTACTTGTCCTTCATGTTGTTTGGTTGCACGTGATATTGTTGAAAAATGCATGAACGTAGGTAGTCGCAAGCTCCCGCTTCGGTCCCGTTATAGCTTAACGTACTTCGCCAGTAGAGCAGTCCTGGGATGAGCGGAAGCAGGTACCTTGAGAACGAGCTGACAGTCTTAGCTGCAGATGATTTTGAAGGTCGTGCAGCCCTTGAGCGCAAGATGCTGAAAGCAGCAGCTGTCGCTCTCAAGGTGAGGCTTGCTTCGTACGCCATCAGCATGCGCATATGATTCATACAGTTGTATTGGTGCATAGCAGATGTTTCAAAACATCTTGCTTAACATTGAGCACATGACTCTTACGCCTGAGGTGTCTGCTTGCTCTGCTGATCTTTGACTGCCATGCGCGAGATGCTCACGCGTTACTGGTGGCCAGAACTGGTGTTCTGCAACATGAACGTGTACAGCAAGCATATTCAAGCAGCTAAAGGCACAGAGAGTAATGTCTCTCGCTAGATCTCACTGTGCAGCAAGGCACCGTCAAAGATTACCAACATCACATCTTACAAGAACACATGTGCTGCTTCGTATGTAGATATTGAGATAAGTTTCTTAGCATGTATGTATACTTGGTCTTGCAGGAGGTGAAGGCTGCTGCTGTGTCTCACAAGGATGTGTCAGGCGGCAGTATCTATGTTGGTGTTGGTGGAGTTGCTCTCACTTACATCAAAATGGCACAACAGCTACAACGAGGATTCAGGTAACACACGTTTGAAAGTACAATCACGCACGGCATTGTTTGCTGTCATTGCTGAGTGATTCAGTAAGCTGTTTGTTGCGAGACGGGTTTGCTCAGTGCTCAACACAGCAGCAACAGCAGCTTATGACCCAAACAGCAACAACATGAACACCAGCAGCAATTGCAGCAGCAGATGGATGCATCGGTACTAATCATAGTCCTACCTGTGCTGCAGCAACAGCAGCAAGAATGCAGCAAACAGGCAGAGCGTGTTCATGCATCACTGCATGAAGTGTTGCCGGGTCTCCACTCTACTAGCAGCACACTGTTTGCATCAGCAACTGATGCATAGCTGGTTGGCTATGTGTAGCAAAGGCTGACTTGTTGCTGCTGCTGTTACGTACAGATATGCCCATGGCTCGTACCTCAAGAAGCACGATGAGAAGCACTGCCTCAAGCTGGCAGAACAGTTCCTTGATGATGCAGACAAGCTCATGGCATCAAAGCGGGTGAGAACATACAGCAGCGCATGTACAGCGACATCTTGTGGCCTCAGCTGCCTTCTGTCAGCACTACAGTACAGGGCATGAGCCACCTGTGGGATCTCCAAGCAGACAACCAAGTGGATACTGTTTCCTGGACCTCTATGCCCACATGGCTCAACCTGCTGCTTCTGTTTGTGCTGCTGGTACTGCTGGTGCTGCTGCTGCGTCCCTCCAGGTGACATTCCTTGAGGGTGTGAGCGGTATCAGAGCAGCCCAAGCAGTGCTGGCCCACATGAAGGGACAAGATGATGTCATGAATGACAGAATAAAGGTAGTGAGAACCAGCAGCACCAGCAGTGCAGCCAGCAGCAAAGTATGTACATTGGCTGCAGCAGGTTAGCCAAGCTGCTGGACTTTCATCTCATGTGCACCGGAAAGCTTGTAGTATGCAACAGCCACTCTCTGCATGGATCATCACTGCGGACCCACTGCTGCTGCTGCTGTTGTCATCATGCCAGGACCTTGAGGGATTATGGTCTAGTAAGATCCAGGGTGTGCTGGCTGATGATGAGTGTGACCTGTTGTACGGGAGAGCCGGGTACCTGTACAGCCTGGCCTGGCTGCAGCAACAGATCAAACAAGATCACATCGTCAGTAGAGCAGTCATCAAGGTGATCCAGGGAGAGGCTGGCTCATCAGAAGGTGTCTGTCAGCTGCGTAGAAGACCATGCATCATGCATCTAAAGGGGTACACTGCAGATGAAGGCAACTGGTGTGGAGTATTCTGCTGCTCTTTGTTGTTGATAAGCTTGTGTTGATGTGCGTTCACATGTCCAGGATGTTGTTCGCCACCTTCTTGATGAGGGGATGAGGGGAGCTCAGCAGCTCAGAGCAGAAATGAAGAACAACGACAACAGCAACAGCAGCAGCAGCAGTGTGTACTGGGGGCTGATGTACAAGTGGCACAACAAAAGATACCTAGGAGCAGCACATGGTGAGTTCATGGTTTGTACACCTGTGGGCAACTTTCTGGGACCAAGGAGTGTTGAATGAGCATCACAATACCAAGCATTGTCCGCTGCAGTAGGTATCCACAGTAATGACTGTCAAGCGCTCAGCCTCTGTACTTTCATCCTCTTAGGTCTGTGTGGCATTCTGTACCTCCTCCTCCACTACTTCCCCCTGGTAGAAGAGCTTGATCGTGAGCGGGCTGGTGGAGTCACCGGCAGCAGCAGCTACAGCACAGCAGTGGGGAGGACTGTGGATGCGCTGGCAGCAACAGCACTGGACACTGGGAACCTGCCCACAAAGCTAGGAGATACAAGCGATGAGTGAGTGAATTTGAGCAGTGGTGGTGTTT
This sequence comes from Scenedesmus sp. KT-U, assembly GCA_029853055.1. Classification (NCBI taxonomy): domain Eukaryota; kingdom Viridiplantae; phylum Chlorophyta; class Chlorophyceae; order Sphaeropleales; family Scenedesmaceae; genus Scenedesmus; species Scenedesmus sp. KT-U. Next base: position 8,378 of record JARWLF010001053.1, on the reverse strand, counting down.
CTGAGCAGTCAAACATTGGTTTGTAGCTGTATGTCCTTGCGCAAGGGTATATTGCCTCATCAATTACCACAGTTGCATTATCAAGTCTGCTACTGCTGCTGCTGCTGCTGCTGTGATCCTTCCTTCCTCAGGCGTGTAGCTTGGTGTCATGGTGGTGCTGGTCTCATCTTACTGATGATCAAGGCCTCGGCAGTGTTGAAGGACGTGGACGGGCAGTACAGCGCAGCAGCAGTGGCAGCAGCCAAGGACATCTGGAACAGAGGACTGCTCAAGAAGGTCAGCATGTTTGGGCAGAATACGTTAGAACTGTATGTGAATGTGAACTCACGCTTGCAACATCTGCATCGTACTATGTTGGTTATGCTCAGCTGCTGCTGCAAGAGTAATTCCTAGTGACCTGTAAGCCCATGATCTTATCATACTTACTCTGCAGGGTGTTGGATTATGTCATGGCGTGTGTGGTAATGGTTACGCCCTGCTGGCCCTGTCTCGTGAGTCAAGTGACCCTCATCAGCAGCAGCAGTGGCTGGCAGCAGCGCGTGCATTTGGTGGCTTTGCTGCTCAGCACTGGAGGGAGATGTACTTCACCCCGGACAGACCAGCCAGCCTCTTTGAGGTCAGTGAGGGGGGGGGGGTAGGAAGCTAGGGCGGTGAACTGCTGGTGGTGTTGTGTAATATGCAGCCCTGCGAGCAACACTCTAAGCTGCTCACAGTCACATAGTGCCCTTGTTGTGCAGCAGACCTCACCTGCTGCTGCTGCTGCTTCTGTTACTTCTGTTGTTGTTCTCTCCTCCTTAACAGGGTGTAGCTGGTGCCGTCAACTTCTGGCTTGACGTTGTTGAACATCACCGTGAACAACGCTGGCCAGGAGCAGAGCTGTAGGAGGAGAGACGATGAAGCATGGCTGGGTCAAGAGGATGTGCTGGCAAAGTGTGTGCACGTGATATGATGTGAAGATGACACCATACTGCATCCATGTATGTTTGTGAGTTGTGTACTGGTTCTTTGGCCACCAGCAAATGCACCGAGTCAGTGTAGTGACTTGGGAATGATCTCCTGTGAACAGCCCAGACAGAAGCAGCAGCGGCGGCTCGTCCTGGTCACTCCAGTTCAGCACATTCACTGTGTTGCCCGGGACAACACAAATCTCATGCATGTTGACGTGATATGGGCGCAGCCATGACAGGTGTGGATACACTCAATACGGTATGGTGCTTGTGTTAGTTGACATGTGCTGTGCATGCCATACACGTGGTGCGGTGGTGTACGTGTGCATGATTGACAAGTTTTTTTGGTTGTTTGGCTGGCCATTACTGGTTTCATTCATATGGTGTTGTGCAACATCGTGTATGACGTCCTGTTGCTGATTGTACACGTATTCTTTCATCTATGGTGTGTCGACATACCTTATGTTGCAGAATCATTATGGCCAGTTTGTGTGACATCACACTCTGACATCAGCAGACATGTTGCGGCAGGTTGGTGAAAGGGTGTATGCCCTGGATGCTATGATGTGTGTCGTTACTCATGCACTGCATATCTAGGGCTGGTATATGTGGTTCCTAGAAAGGCTATGGGGAGAACATAGACAGGAAGCTACTTAGCATACATGACAGAACAAGCTTTACGTGGTCATGAAGACACCATGTGCATTGAAGGCACACTCTTGCTGTTGACATAAGAAAACTATGCCATAGTATTGGTTGTTTGTTCTTGAAGGTTGGTTTCATCGCATGACAGTAGGTTGTTGGCATTGGCAGTTGTATTCTTGGCGACCTGTTGCAGGACAGCAGGCTGTGACATTGGGCAGTTGTATTCTTGGCGGCCTGTTGCAGGACAGCAGGCTGTGACATTGGCAGTTATTACATGGGAAGGAAGGTTAGCGGCATCCAGCATGTTGTGGTTGTGTACTCGACTCCAGTTTGTAGGTTGGTTTCAGTGGTCGCAAAGGGTCACACAGTCACCTGGCGGTTTGTTGAGGGATGGAAGTGGCATCTTTTGACCTCTGGCGGTAAGGGTTTGGTCAGCAGAGCAGCAGGTCTTGGCATATTAGCGCTGCCAATGGCTAGCATGGCATGTTGCACTCAGCGGTGTAAATGTGTGCTGGTAGCTGGTGCAGCAGTGTGGTGATGGGTTATCGGTGTTTCATCTTGCTGTAAAGCAAGGGATATTGCCACACCGCCCTTCGACGATGTCACCTGGGCAGGGGTGCAAGGTGGCTGTCGTGCTGTTTGAATCTTGCTTATGTCATGTGTTGCTGGTAACATCAACTGATGCTGATAGGATGACTGTTAGCCGCAGCGCACCTGTGAATGCAAAGTTTGTTGATTACATTGTTGCAACCTAGCGAGGCGAAGATCCACTGGCAGCCGCAAGTATCCTTCGCAACAGCTGCGATGTCTGCTGTCGAAGTCAAGCACTTGCCAGGCAGGGGCCGTGGACTAGTAACGACACGACACATCAAAGCAGGAGAAATAGTGTTATCTGAAGAGCCGCTGCTGCTGACAGTCAGTCAAGAAGCTAAAGACCATGCGTGTGCCAACTGCTTGTGTTGGCTGGAGCGGTGTCAAGGTAGATAAGGATATCGGGTTTGCCAGCATCGTCAATATCAACGCTGTTGAGGATTATTGATACATCACTTGCTGTGCTCAGGCGCTGTTGTGTGTCAGAGCTGTCGTCAGGTATCTTTCTGTTCAGCCCAGTGTCAGCAGCAGGCAGCAGGTAGACCCTGGATACATGCACAGGCGACCTGCAGGTGTGACTCCCGAGCTATAGACATATAGAATGTATAGAAGGTATACTGATGGTTGTTTGTGCCGAGGTGTTTGCCTTTGCTGTCAATACACCATCATGTGATGTTGAAGTAGTGCCTTTGACATACTTGAAGCTGCAGCGGTGTTTTCAGTGGAGCAACTCAGATCAGCAGAGCAAAAGCTCATAACGTTTGCACATACACAGCAGTTCCGCTGTTTCGTCGTGATCTGTGGTGAAATTGCTTCTTGCACTTGCTATGCATTGTCATCTGTTGCTTGAGAAAATTGCTCAGTGCTGTGTGCAGCTTGCCTACCGCAGTGCGTGTACTTGAACATCGATGGGAAGCAAGCAAGCTTTCTTTTGATGGAGAGTGCTGACAACTTTGTCCTGTTCCTTCAGGGCATATTCTGCCATACCCATCCTGGTCCCTCATAGTCTGGAGGCACAGACCAGTTTGCGCTTCCTCATACAAGCAGCAGCTCTTAAAGCAGCAGCAGCGGCAGCGGCTGCGGCTGCGGCAGCACCAGGTTCTGCTGACCAGCAGTCTGGTTACTCTGTACTGATGTCTCTGGTGGGAGAACCCACAGCAGCAGCGATGGAACAAGCAGCAGTACTGCAGCCAGCACTGTGTCAGGCAATAGGTGGGTTAATCGTGTATGAGCTGACCGCATATAACAGCCAGGTTGCCTGTAGAGGCTGGACTAGCTGTTGTAGCGAGTACAAGTACACGATCCAGTGCTGAGTGCAGACTTGTTGGTTGCATTTTGCTTACGAGTCTCTACACCCGCTGCCAGGCACTTGTGGTGGTTTATGCAGTGTGAACTGCTGTTGCTTGCAGGTGATGCAACTGGCAGTCTGTTGCCTCACCAGGAGGTTGCTGCATTACTGGTCAAGGAGCAGCTCAACAGTTATGGACTTTTAGCACCACTGAGGCATCAGCCCAAAGCAGCTCACCAGCACAGCAGCCCCGACGGTGCCGGCGCCGATGATGACGGCGATGACATCCCGCACAGGGTCCTACGAGGTGGCGCTATCTACCCCCTATGTGCGCTCATCAACCACGAGTGCATCCCCAACGTAGCGCGCTTTGACGCGCTGGACGCTGCCGCAGAAGGCAACTGGCCGACGCAGTGGCCTGGCCGTGGAACCTTGCCAGCTGATGCCGGGTTGGGAGCGGTGCAGGGACTTGGGCCGGTGACGAGTGCGCCCGTAGAGGGTCCGGGATGCAGTACGACGCGCGTTGTGATGCGGGCGATGCATGATCTACCGGCGGGTACCGAGGTCGTACAGAGTTACTTCCCGCTGAACTGGGACTATGAAGAGCGGCAGGAACAGGCACAGCAGGTGAGTGACAGGTCCTTGGAATGTATGTGACCCTGGTGCATATTCCGCAGCACTGAATGCTGTGTAGATAACTGTGCGTCACCTCTGTAATCACAGGATGATCATGTGCCATAGTGTGTATCAGCATGCTGGTTTGCAGAGTGCAATATCGGCACCAGCCATAGCTTGGCGCCATGCTTACGCCACTGCTGCTGTTGTCCTATGGCTGCCGCGTGATCTACAATGACATCACAAGCAGCGGCTGCCTGTTGGCATCTTGCGTTGTGTATTCCTGGTGATGACACAGGCAGGACCCAGCCACAACTACATGGAAAGAACAGCATCCATATTGGCTGGTAGAACACAGCAGACCTGACATGGATGCAGGGTGGACAACTGTCACAATCACTGACATCATTGCTGTTGCAACATGCTGCTGTAACATTTGCAGGTATATGGCTTCACTTGCAACTGTCCCAGATGTCTGCTGGAAGCCAGCCCAGAATGGCAGCAGCAGCAGCAGGATGATGCCGACAACAGCAGCAGCGGCGACTGGGAGACAGACTCAGCAGCAGCAGCAGATGACGATGAGATGCTTGATTGTGATGATGATCATAGTAACTGCAATCATCACAATCATCACCATCATCATCATCAGGCTGGCAGCAGTGCACCTGATCAGCAGCAGCAGCAGCAGGGCGATGCTTTAGATCCTGGCTACCTATCTGTGTTCATGCTGAAGTTCATGTGTCCTGCAGCCGACTGTTGTGGCACCATGGCTGCTGTTGAGGGCACTGATGTGTGCGAGTGTAGTGTGTGTGGCTTCACAAGGACTGAGGCACAGTTCATGGCAGAACTGGAACAGCAACAGCAGTAGTATCAGCAGGAGCTGCATGTGACAGTGTCGTTGGTATACTATTGTTGATATTCGTAGGTAAACATGCTGTATATGTTGACATTTCCAAAACGAGCAAGAAGTGTATCGGTGCTGCCTTCTGGTCAGAGGCGCCCTGGCAGCAGTGCAGCTGATCAGCTGATCATGATGAGCAGCAGTTGCCGGGTTCAATTGCAATGGGGCCTCTGCTCAACGTGTAGTGGTACTTACCAATTGACAAGAACGAATCTGCATTTACCGCTTTCATCTGGCTCCCAAAAGCGAACTTCAATCTTTCGTATGGGCAGCTCAACCGCTGTAAGCTGACAAGGAGATGCGCCCAGGACGACCTATTGTAGCCAAACGGCCGAAGATCGCGTTCTGCTTTCAGAATACGTAGTAGCGCAGTGTGATACATCCTAGTTCAGTTCAATCGTTCTGCTGGCCCATGCCCAGCATCAGGTCAATCCATTGCTTCTGGTGACTGCATACAGACCTTTTATTGTGATTCATAGACTGTAAAACGTTGGTGAGTGGCTGAGTGACTGCCATGAGCTGGAGCTTACGGCATTTCTAGCGGCCTTCATCACTATCGTCGCAGACAACGACTGCAGTAGCGACCCCAGCTAAGCTGGCAGCTGCACAGCAGCATCGCTCAAGATGCTTGCTGTGTTAGGGCAACGAACGGCGCAGGCAGCCCTGCCGCTGCTGTCAGTAGCAGCCCAGCACATCAGCACATCATCTGCTGCTGCTGACTTGCGAGACTTCTTGGACTCAGTCAATCCAGAGCATGCAACTTATGGTGAGATAACATGAGTATTATGTTTCGTTCTGAGCAACCGGATGCCGTGGCTGCTTGATCTGGAGCCGTAAGACGGTCAGATGTGCCATGATCAACCCACAGCAGCTGTCGTACATGCAGTTGGTAGTTTGGTTAACAGACAGGGCACTCAGCAGGTGCTCACAACATGGCAACATGTTCGTTTCACAATGCAGCTGCAGCAACAATACAGAGCTGTGTAACATCACAAACAAGACAGCAGCAACTGCTCATCTGTGACATGACATCGAAACCAACATGTGCAACAGAACATATCTGGGCGCCAGACGTTTCTGTTGTGCCTACACGTTAGCAGCTTATCTTTCATCTCCCGCGTCATGCTACCACGTGTCACTGAGCTGTGGGTGTGTCAGTCTGTTCTGCTGAGCGCATGATGCATCTGCTGCTCTCAGGTCGTTCCTGGAAGGCGTCTGAGTTGAGAAACAAATCATTTGACGATCTGCATAAACTTTGGTGAGTGTGAGGGATGGCACCGCTGCAAACGAGAAACCTAAAGAGGACAGCAGTGGCTGGTGCGAGCAATAGCAGTCTGCCTGACGGAGCTGATGCTTTGAGTCATGCCCTGTTTTCCTCAGGCTCTACTGTCTGCTGCTACCTTCCTCCCTCCTGTCAGGGTTTTGTGTTTGAAGGAGCGCAACATGTTGCTGACTCAGATGTTGTGGGAGGACAAGAAGGAGCACGAGACCAGCCGCCTCAGCACGGAGAAAGAAGGTCAGCTGCTGCGCTACACAAGTGTCAAGAAGACAATGAACAGGATAAAGCAGGTCTTGAGGTAAGGTGATGCAGAAGACGTGTGTACCTTTATTTGTGAATTCTCTTGTTGCTGCTGTTGATTGTTTGTTGAGTGTCGCTCGTTGTCGTAGGTATTTCTGTTTGAACCACATCAAGCTGCGCTCACTTGCTGCTGCATCTCACGTTCACATGCTCTGATGTGTGGTGTTGCAGTGAACGTGCCAGCCACGAATCAGACGCTGTCAAAGCAGCAGACATGAAGAGGGTCATACACTATATGTAGATTAGAACGTCAGCAGCAGCAGTGACAGCAGCAGTGACAGCAGCAGTAGCAGTAGCAGTAGCAGCAGCAGTGGCAGTAGCAGACGTGACAGCTGCAGCCATCATGCGGCAGGTGCTGGGGGATATTCAAGGACACTCTGTGTAGCAGCAGGTCACGAACCCTTGCTTTGTGGCACAGCTTTGTCTCGCACATCAGAGTGGAAGAGCGAACTGTTGTAGCAGCGTCAGTAGCAGCACATGTGACAGCAACAACAGCAGCAGTACCTTGCAGCCTGACATTGAAGTTGAGTTTCTATTGTTCTCACCATACCGCGTGTGTGCTGTCACGACCAAAGATCACAAGGTGGACACATAGGTTGGTTCAAAGCTTAGAAGCTCAGCAGCTCAGCACACAGTGATGGTGGAGGCAGGTGTTGAGTTCACTATGGAAGCAGCGGTACTGCTGAGGTCTCTGTCGTTCGTATGGCGACCTGCTGGTCTGTGGCAGCTGTTAACACTGGTGATATGTTAATGTGGTGCACTCGAGTAACTACAAGGATTCTCAGTGGTTGTCCAACGGCGTGTGTTGCTTGTGACAGTTGCGAAGTACAGAACGCACGGGGCACACGCTGCAAACGCGCTTGCGCGGGCTGCTCTCTGTACATTAAAGTATCAAATGCTATGTACCTCGTAATCGACTTCTCTTGACAAAGATACACCCCTTCGAAGCCTCCATCAACTGGAATCTAGCAGCAGCGAAGATATAACAGGCGGTTCTGTCAATCAAAATTGCAAACTGGGCCTTGTACAGGTGATCGCATGCTTTCTATACTACGCCTTGCAATAGAGTTGGCTTTCACAAGTGCACAAACTGCTGCTCGCCCTCAGTGCAGATTGACCTGGTCCCTACCATTCGGGTGCTGCTGATTCAAAGCACGTAGCTCACAATTACCCTCAGCTTCGCACCATGGCAGCTTCAATGAAGGTTACGAGCAGCGTGGCAGCCCCACACAAGCTTCAACGTGCTGATCGCGGTCGTCTTGTAGTTCGGAGTGCCCAGGTTGACACCAAACTTGGAGCAGCAGTAAAAGTGGTCGAACAGGGAGCTGTGACTCTCAGGTATGTGTTTTGTACCTGATACGTGTTGTTTGCAGCGTCAAAAAGTGCTTCGCAGAGCTATCTAGCTACAGTGACCTCATGCCTAAGATCAGGCAGCAGTAGTGTCCCTTGGGTTGCAACAGCACGGGCGACGTTACATCCTACCAGAGCCTCTTGTACAGGAACTTTATCAGTTAATACAATCAGTATACTGTTCAGCAGGCTGCAGCTGACAGATGTAGAGCGTCCTTGGCAGCTGAGCTGATGGCAATAGTGGACCACTGTCCTGGGAGCAGCAGCAACAGCAGCAGCAGCAGCAATAGCAGCAACAGCGCACACAGCAACTACACACTCAGACACCAGCTTTTGCTGAGTGTCGCCTGCTGCTGCTTTGTCTGTATACATGCATACATGCAGAGGCACAGTGCGTAAGGTGAATGAAGACAGATATGATATGAAAGTTGTCTCATCAAAATCTGCTGATCAGGGAGAGCC
>JARWLF010001052.1:0-11575 GCA_029853055.1 Scenedesmus sp. KT-U | reverse complement strand
TGTCATACACGCATGCACACGCACTGCCACATTGTGACATATGCATCACATGACTGTACTGCCTGGTGACTTCTGACAGTACTGCTGACTGACTGACTGATATCACAACATGGAGTCAGCTTTCTGACGTTATCAGTTCTAGTCAGCCTGCGGCAGTGACTTGTGTCAGCAGCGGTGCAGCAGCACAAATGCTCGCCAGCTACTCTATACCTGGTAGTCTTAGAATGGCACAGTATTGTGTGTCTGGTCTGAAGCTTATGTTGATGTGGTGTGGATGATGATTAGAATCACATGCAGGGATCCAGTGCTGCCAAACTTGACTCGAGTGAATGGCAATGACCGCTTTGTACAACAGATTGCTATGTAACCGGAGCTGTTGCGATGAGTGACACTGGCAACCTGAGCCTACTCAGAGCCCCCCTTGGTGATGTGAGTTCTACACATAGCAGCGTGTTTGTTACACCTATTGCTTACGTGGTATGGTCTATAGTAGGCACAGTTGCTGGCGCCATGGCGGTTGGCCAACTGCCACAGTCGTTGGCTCTACTGCATGCTTTCTCATCTCAGATGTCACATCTGATGCCCACAACTTGGTAGTACCACACAAAGCATTCGATCTCTACGAAAACTTAGTTGTCGTTGAACCATGGTTGCCAGTCACTGAGTGACTAAGATAATCTCGAGTTGGAATCACCACTTGCAGAGTACTAGGTGGAAGCAGTAATACATACCAACAAAAATGCGCCGCGGTTGCAGCCTTGGTTTCCTATATTTGTTTGTGGTGAACAGTCGTACTTCTGCACAACGTTGAGTTTTACTTTCTGTTAGAGTATCTACTATGCCTGTGAGTGTTTCACTTGCCCGAGGTCATCTTGTGCTGTCCAAGGTATGCTTCTCACAAGGTCAATCGTCACCACTGCGTTAATATCGCAAGAATGCCACTCTGCAGCTGTCTTCATCCGAGTGCACACCTCTCGTTGTAACGTCACGGTCATTAAAGCAAGCAGATTACCTCGAAGGTGCCTGCAGGCGACCTGATCCGATGACTGTGTCTGCGGTGTTACTGTTCAACCGAACTCAGTGGGCGCAACTACTCGTTCGCCTACAGACGTTATGTGTTGTTCATATGATTTTTCGACGACATGAGCAAAGTTTGAAACCCAGGCAGCGAGGAGTGCATTACTTCGGACTGCAAAAGCCAGGAGACAGCAAAGAGGGGCGTTCGTAGGAATAGGTCGCAGCAGATCACTGCTCAAACAGAAGGTAAACAGTCAGATCAATCAGCGCCTAGAGGACGTGGATATCATGCAGATATCGCACCTTGTAATGTGGCAGCTGCTAGTTTGCACTGGATTCAATTAACAGCAGTAGTACTGCATAAGCATCACTATACTTGTTAAGATGGCTTGTGTGTCCGACAGGACTGCTCTGATCTGCAATGCTATAGCTACATAGGTAGCTGTCTCTGTCTTTGCCTTGTCTTGACATTCTTGTTGTCCATGCACGTGCTGCTACTGCAGGTGATGCTGCAACAGAGGCACACCCTAGTCATGCAATACCACCACCGCAGCACCAGCCTGACAATTCACAGGTTGTCAGAAGAGCCTTCACAAGTGTGGTGAGTCCGTAGCATTAGGACATATAGCTGTGGTGAACTCATATCCGGGCTGCATTGTGAAGACATGTGACCACAGCAGTAGCTTGAAACATCGCACATCATGCACGCAATTGACCTGCTTAAGTTTTCTTGATAAGCCTTTCTTCTGTTGTTGCTGCAGCACAACAACATTGAAGCTCAACTGAATGGAATGGAAACAATGTGAGGTTCTGAGGCCTGTTCATCTCCATCACGGTGTCAACAAGGTTTACAACCAGCTTCCTGTGGATGTGATGCTGCTGTCTGTTGTGGATGGTCAACTGCACTGATGGCCTCAGTAAGGTCAGTCCCGGCGACAAGTGTCTCTTGCATCAGCTGCTGGTTCACCAAATGTACCATTGCAAGCATGTAATACAGAAGCTTCTAGGGGTGGGTACTGTGTTAACTGATGCTTTCTGCACTCTTTCTCCCAGCCCATCAGTAGGCACCAAAAAGTTTCCCATGCTGACTTGGATTATCAAAATAGAAAGTGATTGCATCATTCTGCTGTGCTGAACAAAGAGCATTGTGCTTTCTATGTTGCGTAGTTTGCTTTTTCTGTTCGACCTCCTGCCAAATAAGTCAAAAGGTGCATTTTGTTACTTTTTGGGCAGCACTGGCCTTGTGCAGCCCAGAAAAAGTAAGTAGATCTGTATACGGTTTGGCTTGCTGCTGTCAGCGTGCATATGGGTGCGTTCCTGGCATGATAATGCTCAACATGTGTTGCAGTCAGGTCTGCAGAACTGCTGCATGCAGTATAGGGTCACAATATCAGGATTTTGGCGTCCTTGTTTTCGGGGTATAGTTCCGGCGTTGCTTATGTGAAGCACACAGCTGCAGGGCTCACCAGGGCTATTGTATCTTGTTCACGAGATATGGTATTGCTGTTCCGGGGCAGTACGCCTGTCAGCTGATACCGGACGTGCACTGCCGAGCCCGGTCAAACATGCATGTTACAAATTGCTACACCTGCAACGACCTCTGTGAGCTATGTTTCTTGGCTCTCCTATTGCTCCCGCAGTGAGACTCTAGGGAAAGTACAAACCATGACTAAGTCACCCATGCGGATTTTGCCGCAGATCAACGAGCCTGTGAAACACACCGTATTTTGTCAGTCCAGGAAACGTTTCGCCGTTCACTGCCATGCATATCAGCTGTGTCAACTTGACTTGACATGATGTTGCAGTAGCCTACAGTGTAGGATACCACTGTCTCAAGATAGTTTCTGTTATGTCAGCAAGCAGTTGTACCGGCTCCACATGTCATCTTGCAGTGTGCTGGGCTTCCGACACTGATGTGTCCACAATTGGAAGACAACGGTTGTCTCACACTTTCAACTTTTGGATTGCACTGCAAACAGGGCGCCCAAGCTGGAACAAGGCCTTGGTGAGATACAACAGACCCACAAAGCAGGATCGTGTAAAATAAGTCTGCATCTCAGGAAGAGGTACGTTGCTTTGGACTGCATTGGCTACATGATCACCGGTTATATTGCTGAGTTCAGTAGTACTACTAGTGGACCAAAGTCGACTCTACACCTCAGGTCACCGGCAGTACAGGAAGCAGAAGATACGTTGAAGACAAGGGACCAAATCACCCTGCCTGGGTCACTCACGTTTGCCAACAAGTACAGAATCTGTGCCTCCTGCCCATGTCACATCAGCTGCCATGCACATGCTCAGCAGTGGAATAGCAGCAGTTGTGCATGCAGGAAGACTTCTCACTGCTCCAAGCACCACCTGGTCACCAGTGTAGGCATGTGCACAGAAGCAGTATTACATTTTGCGGCACCAGGGTGGCATCACCCTTACCGTACTGTAGTACAGCCTATGCTGTCTTCAAGAGTATCTACTACTGCTGTCAACCTCATATTGTGAGTACAGATACAACGCACTTTGCCTCAGGGTCATGCTTCAGGCGCATCAGCAGCGTACAGATACGACGCACTTCGCCTCAGGGTCATGCTTCAGGCGCATCAGCAGCAGTCAGCATCCCACAGCGTGTTCTCAATGAGGCATACCCTGGTGCAGATCATGAGGGTCTGAGTCTGCAGACAACCATCATCATATACAACATGTATAATGAGCAACTTGCAGGTGAGCATGTCCTATGGCAGGCCACACACAGATTTGTGCATTGTATAGTAGTGTTCACTACATGATACACAGTATGCATGTTGCAGGTTTGACATGTGTTGTATCAAGCAGTCAACACCTGCAAAACCTGCAACATTCATATTGGAATCAAGATACAAGTGCTGCTGGGCATGACAAGCATCGTGTGATTACGAGTAGAGGCATTTGCACAACTGCTTTGCCAGCTCGTAGTCATTGGGCTGTTGGTAACACTGCAATTCATGTTGTGCATCATGCTACAACTAATAATGTACTGCTGGTCGTGCAACTTAGATATCAAATATGGAGCCACAGTGAAGTACAACAGCTGTGTTGGTGACAAGCGCTCAAGAACCCCATTGTTGCTGCTGACAGCAGCCGTTCCGGCTGCATCCCTCCTAGCTGTCTGTCACTTACAGATGTTCCTTGCCAGAGCACCAGAAGGCCTTCTGCAGGTGGGGTACAGGAGTGGGTGCAGGCAGCCTAAATTGCTGACATACATTGAGGGTGACATCAAAGACGAGTTGTGTGGTTCGGAGATAGAGTGGACGGTCAGCACAGCCTGTGGTGCACGAGCTGAAATATGTTGTGGGGCGAGCCGTCGTGTTGCGTCCATGGGCTGGCGCCCAATCAAGACATTTGCCACAAGTCTATGAACCTATGTTAGCAACACCGATGCGTTTGATTCCATGGGCAGAACAGTCCTGCAATTCTGTGCAGTTGCATTGCTACTGACTTGTCTGCTGCTTGTCCTACATGCAGATTCATGCCTCTGACGGTGTTGAAGGCGTCACGTCACCTGCAGACCCAGAAGACAGTCAACGCCACAACAGCAGCTGCTGTCAATGCTACCGCAGCAACCATGCCACCACCAACATATGCGACAGCAATGGAGCTTCAACGATGGCACCCAGCAGCAGCAGTGGCACCAGTACAGATGCCACCACAGAGCCATGTAGCAGCAGCACCAGCAACAGAAGGTGAGATGGGCGGTATTCTTGCGGCTCCCATGCCAGTGGACCCTTGTGCAGATGATGCCCCAGCCTCACAGCTGCAATCACAGCCTTCCGACTCTGCTGGCAGTGAATCCACTGTCACAGATGCAGCAGAACCGCCTGTAGCTCAAGCTTGTTTCCACCCACTTGATGTCTCTCTCTGCAGTGAACAACAGAGAAGCAACATCATTGCAACGAACAAAAGCTGCAGCAACCTGCTGCAACAGAAGCTACAAACCCCTCTGTTGAAAGACGAAATGACTGGTCGGCAAACACACCTCAGCCGCAAGCGCCACTACCCGGGCCACCAGCAGCAGCAGCAGCAGCAATGGCATCAGCAGAGCCTGTAACCACTTTCCTGGTCTACCAGCGTCTGAAGCAATCTACAGTAGAAACCCTAAGGCTGGCAGATTCTTGCAGGTATCTGCATTGGCATCTGCCAAGCACTGCAGCAAGCAGACAACAGAACCATCAGCAGCAGCTGTGGAATGCATTGATATGATATCTGACAGCGACGATGATCACCCTCAGAGTGATTGCAATGATCACTCAGCCCGGCTTCCTTTCGGCTCGTCAGCATAAGAGGATCAAACAGGAGCAACCTTCTGGCAGACATAGTGTTGATGGGGTAGAGCAGCAGTTGGCAACAGTACGGGAAGGCCAGGAAGCATCTGCAAAGCAGCAGATGGGGACAACTGGCATGGCTACGGTAGCTGGAGGCTCATCAACAGCAGACACGGCAGTGTTAAGTCTCAATGACAATGTGTTGCTGCCAGCTGGCTTCACTGTCGCATATTGTGATGGTGATATCCTTGCAGCTGGTATGCAGCTGACGAGGTTGCTAGATCATCTACAGGCTCCCAATGACAAGATCATGCAGCTGATGTCACCTGGTGATGCATCGATGCATTGTGTGCTCTTTGTGAGACACAGTATGTGGGACATGAGCAACATGTGATACTTGATTGTGTTGCTGTACAACATGTCCGTGATATGTACAAGCTGGATTATAGCATGTCGGCACTCACATCTTTCTTGTCAATGGATGCTACGGTCATATCATTATCTTGCCAAGATTATCTGACTTGCAGACTTTGTGTTGACGCATCCTCCCCATGTTTGTTGTTGTTTGCTTCATATCATAAGACAAGGCTTGTGTGAACCAGTATTGCAATCAGCTGCCACCACTCAGTGGTTCATCCTGAGGGTGAGTTGTGTTGCGTTGTGCGGCTGACTCAGTCAGCCTAGGATGTGAATTTCAAATGCCTTGTGGCCGGAGTGGGTGTCTCTACTAGGCTAGCTCGCCATCATTGAGGCTCAGATCCTTTTGAATCTCATATTCAGGTCATCACGCACAGCATCAAGTCATTATAGCATACCTGGGTTGTAACGGTTTCGTTCAAAGCAACTTGACTCGGGTGAGTTACAAGGACATGTCCATGTTGCGCAACAAGTAGAGACAGTTGGACACCAGATGATACAGCACATATGGGCATGCTGCTGCTTCAGCTTGATCTCCCGCTGTACTGGTCTTGCTTGTACATGTTGTCAAGTTTTTTTCTTTTCTGCCAGTTGCAGCCCATGCTCAGACCTACTATGCAATAGGGCACCGGATCAGGGTTCGAACCTCGCTGCAGGCCCTCGCGGCGCAGTACTAGTACAGTACAGTACTGTACCTTGTCATCAGGGTGGTTACAGTGTAGCGACCCAAGTTGGGTCACAAGGTCAGCACAAGCCTGTATGAGTCCTCCAGATACGCGATAGGGTAGCACAATACACCGTACTGCTTTCCAGACGACGTGATCAGCGGAGCAGTCGAAATCTGATCAGGGATGAGTGCACCTGCTGTAACAGTATGCAACCACGTAAGCGGCCCCTGCACGCAAGTGATGATGGTGGTGGTAAGGGTTGTAGCGAGGATAGAGGAAGTGAAAGCAACGAGGAGTCAGTATGCTCCGACTGGGAGGTACCACCAACACGCGTCTGCAACACAGGAGTTCGCAGAAGCACGACTGCGGGTATGGAAATATGCTTGCTTTGATATGTCAAAACACTTGGTTTTTTGGTTGACAGATGCTGCCGATCGCCGTTGCCAGCGTCTTTGCAAGTGGCTGCAGCAGCCGGGTGCACAGTACGGGTACCACTAGCGATTCTGTACCATTAGCAGCTGCAGCTGATGGCATCTGTGTTGCTTCACATGGATACAATACGAAATGAACAATTCTGTGACTGTGCATGCAGAAGGCACATGCTGGTTGTAGGAACCCAAATTTTGTGCACAGCAGCAGAACCTGTCATGCTCGGTCGGGTTGTCTTAGTCTGGTGTTCAAATGAATGTATCGCTGCAACACTTGATCTTCGCAACTTGAGCTCATCAGATTCCAAGGCCAGCATTGGCTTAAAAACAGTACATTCGTTGCTGTATGTGCAGGCCGACAAACTCCAAGGAACATCAGCAACAATCCTCAAACCAGCACTCCACCCCAACAGCCGTCAGTTGTCCACAATCAGACCATCAAGAAGGTCTATAACAATGTGGTGAGTGTTATTCCCGAGGTTCTGAAGCAGTCTTGCATACTCTTTGGCTGGCAGTTGCACCGTGATGTGCTGTATACCGGTCAGCAGCATACAGTTGTACTACGCCATCATGGTGAAGTTGAACGATTTGGCTTCAATACAGTTCACATCAAGGTGGCTCAGTGGGCATAGGCACAAAGTGGCCCAGGGGATAAGCCCTACCAAATAGCAGTGCTGCGGAAGTGCCATGTACAAACAACGAGGACTTGCTTGCTCATTACAAGTACTCTTAGACTACTTGATTAGCACTCATATGTGAAACCCGTATCCAGCAGCACATGGTAATCGTACTCAACATCAGCATGTATTGCCTGCAATGACCGCAGCATCACTTCATCAGGGTCCGAGAGTCAGGTAGAGGCATCGGTAACATTGCACTGCACCATGACATCAGAAGCATCTTCTCCCAGCTACCTATGGATGTCAACATCACATGTGTGGTGGATGGCCAACCTGTGAACGCACAAGGTGATGTTTTTACACAACACCATCATGTATATTACAGACTGGCGGAAGCACTGCCGCATCGAATGCAAGTAGGGTGTACTTGCCATCATTGCATAGCAGCCAGTCTGGCATTTATGGGCGCCAGTCTGCATATATTCTACATAGGCAGCCGCTGAATGTGAATGTAATGATTGATTGCAATGCTTGCAGCTGGTTGGACAACTAGCAACACCTGGTGGTATCCTCCTCTCTGAATAATAGCTGTTGCTTTGGCTTCTGCAACCAGATAGGTTTGTCAACACGTATGTTTGATTCTCATATCTGCAGGGTTACAGGGGAAGGCTCGGGTGCTGACCCATGTTGACAAGAAGACCCTATTGGAACGTGTTAAGCTGTACCTAAACAAAGCCTGTGGTGCCCACCATTACAATGGCTACCTCATCACTGGTTACACTGCTGAGTCTGGTAGTACTACTATTGAACCAAAGTTGACCCTACACCTCAAGTCACCGGCTGTGCAAGAGGAGGAAGAGAAAGCAGTGAGGGCTGAAGAGCAAAGGACAGGCTGGTTTGTACACATCAATGAAGTAGGTTGTTAAGGGACCATCACAATGTTTGTGTAGATGACAAAGCTACATGTTGTGTGGGTGGAAATAGCTTGGCTTCACTTTGCTTCACTTCACTTTCTGACTCTTGTTGGGGTTCATGATTGAGCATAATGATATGTGAAGCACTGCATGAAGGTCATGACCTTTGTTTGTTGTCTCCAGGATGCAGTTCAACTAGCAGTAGCTACTGCAGCAGTTTGAAGGCCTGCTTGGGGCACTGTGCCATCTTGTCAGTCCTCCTATGTATACGGGCGGGGCACCCAAGCTAGCCTGGGGCTTTGTCGTCATTCAGCAGGTATAGTCACATCCATCCGCTTATTTGCTGATAATGTATGGCATACAGGCCATTGGCAAGCCAAGATCACCTCAGTCATGCAACAAACAATTCATCCTTCCTCAGGACTTTCTGGACAGAGCTTTCCCTGGTGTGGATCACAAGGGGATGCATCTGCGGGTCACAATTGTCAAGGACAGCACCACAGCTGCAGGTAAGTCAATCAGTATCAGCCCTATGCCATGTGCCACATGCCATGCTTCTGTGCTCGAGCTGTATATGGCTATGATCAAATCCAGGTCCCTTGTTTAGCAAGCACAGCACATGGGGCACTCAGTTGCTCAACCCTCCAAGCCTTGACGGCACTGACATGTGGACTTGTTGCTTGTCCAGCCAAGCTTGCATGCGTAGTTGGCTGCAAGAGGCCCAAGTTTAGGTCACAAGGTGTTGCAAGTAGACTCTTGAGTATGTTTGCTGGCTCCAGAGACATATCAAGCTATGATCAAATCAGGCTCTCTGCTTTCATGCAGACAATGAAAGCAGTGGCAAGCTGTTATATTGGCGCTCCCATGGCATCCTCAAGCCAATGCTGCGCATCAGTGCAACAGCTGCGACTGCCTTAGAGGGATGCCATATCCAGCAGTTCAAGGCAAAGCCACCAGACCTAGTTCAGGTGAGCACGACTGCGGCCAGGTCGGTATCTGAGCACTGTCGTTGACACAACAACGTGGTCAGACGTCTGAGTCGACCCGGAATTGGATGATGTTGTGCATGTAACCATGCCTTGGAGCTACCAGTGTACTGGGGCGGGTTTGTTCAACCACTTTTCAGGCTGCATGTCGGGCAAAAAGTTGTTACTTGATGAAAATGTCAAGCTTGGCACAGATGACAGGCTCATGTGGCAGGGAGGCATGTAGCAGGCAGTTGTGGTTTTGCATGCTTGCGTCCGATCAGCGTGATTATGCAGACAGTATGCACAAGAAGTGAGGGCAATTCAGTGGCTTGCGGGAGTGTTATTCTGAATTGTCGCATAACTTCCAGCTACTTGTGCACGCTTATGCTCGTAGGTGGTGGTAACTTCTGCTTCTGCCCGCCAGCAGCTGCAGCAACCAGGACATGATTTACAAACCACACCAGCTCAACTGCCACAAGCCGCAGCAGAAGCAGCACTGGCAGCGGCTCAACAAACAATGCTACCGCCACCGTCATCAGGCTGGGCAGAAGAACAACCTTGTCCACCATCTGCACTCCCAGCAGCAGCCGCAGTGAGAGCAGCTGTGCGAGGCTCCATGCCACCACCCAACCATCAGTCTGCTCAAACACCTGACCAACCTCAGCTTGCAACGATTGCAGCCAAACAGCACCTTGCTAGCATCAAGCCCACTGTCGCTGACAAGCTATTGGTTGCTGAGGCTGAACGGTCTGTCACAACAGCTGTGCCACAGCAAGCCAGCCACTTGAGAGTCAACCAGAAAGGACAGCTTGCCGGAAGTTCAGGTCAAAGATGGTTCTGTGGGCTGAGCCAGCAGCTGTTGAGTGGTGACAAGTCCTTTGCAGTTACGGAGTCAGGTGAGTCATGCTTTGCGACAACTTGGTGGTTGACCACTTCCTTGGCAGAACAGCGTGAGCCGCTCATTAGGGTTCAGTGGACAGCATACTGCCACTATACTGCAGTTGTGGTTCAACCACAACTTGCAGTTGGTCTGATGTTGTACATGGTGCGTATGCCATTGAAGTCCTAAGTTCTAGAGTACTCAAAGCTGCTGTTGCTGTGGCACTTACTCGTTTTCAGCTACGTACAACTTCTACAGCTGCAATCAGCTTCCAAATCAGGCACATATGCACAGTCTGCGCACTGGTTGCAAACTGTTGTTGATGATGCTGCAGGTACAGATGCCACTGCCAGACCTGCTAAGGTGCCGCCCTTGCATGCCGCTGCCAGCCTTCAGCAGACTTCAACAATCAAACCGTTTGGGCCACAGCCGCCTGCAGCAGCAGAAACATCTATGATGAGACACACACCAAAAGTTGTTGCTACCACTCCTTGTGGTGCTGAAGCACGAGGGTCCTCCAGAGTTCATCACACTGCTGCAAACATGCAAGCAACAGACCTGCTAGCAAGTTCCAAAGCATATGCGGCACCTAGGGTAGCAACAACAGCAGCAGCAAAGCCCCAGGTAGCACCCACAGCACCGGGACCAGCAGTCAATCAGCTAGTGCCCGTACACCCAGTGGGTGATGCAGTCCAGTCTGGACCTCCAGTTATTGTCATTGATTCGGACAGCGATGATGACGAGCAGCCTGTACAAATAGGTGGGTACCAGCAACGGCAGCAGCAGCAACAACAGCGGGCAGTCCAGGTCAAGCAGGAGCAGCAACTCAAAGTTGCCCCTCAAACAGCCGCCGCACCAGTTGTAGTTGCTCAGCAAGTTGCTCAGCAAACAGATGATCAGCAACTACCTGCAGACTTCACTCTCACAGACTGTGGTGAAGACATACTCACAGCAGGCAGGCAGCTGACAAAGCTGCTAGACCTGGTTCATGCTCCAGATGAGCAGATCATGCAGTTGAACGCATGCATCAACAGTCTCAGCAATCAGCAGAACCAGGGCCGGGCAGCAAGGTTCTGGTATGACTACTCTCAGCTACAAGTCTGGGTCAAAAGGAGGAATGCAAGGGAAGTGAAGGGTGCATTGGAGCAGCTGTTGGCAAACGCAAACAGGACAGCAAGCAGTTGAAGAGAGTCTTGTTGGCTATGTTATGGTCATTGCTTGCAATGATAGCAGTGCAGAGTACTGGTGGAACTTGAGCCCCTGCACATGTTTCTTCTAAAGAGACTACAGTATTGTGTAGCGCATCAACATGAGATAGAGTTCTGCAAGTAGCAAAGATCGTCAGTAGGTGACCCCAACTGCTGTGGCCAA